>BGPR01003035.1:0-30648 GCA_013235015.1 Araneus ventricosus | reverse complement strand
CTAACAATGAATGGTGAAGAAATGCTGCATTTCCTACGTAATGATGACTTACGCCCTTAATTCAGTTTGTATCCCCAAGATAGCAAGAACTGTTAAAAGTGAATTGTTATATTAAATGCACCAAATCAACTTGGAGATCTGTTTTCTCAGAAGTGAATCAAATGGACTTGCTTGCTCCGGTTTAAATTGTTTTAGAGAAAATATACGAAAGTACTGAAGCACTTTAAAGGAATGAGCTTACATTTATTTTTGTTTTGTTCTAACACAAGGAAAATTTTCTTGTTGCTCAATATATCTGAAATATTGTATGATTCTATTTTATAATCAGAATTCGCCTTTATAAATAGCACTGTGGCCTCACTAAACTAGGTTAATTTTCGAAATGTAATTTATATAACATAATTCAAGGCTTTTCCAAATACCAAAATTGGAAAGATAAAATACAATGAATTTCCAAAACACTACTGCAACATTGAGCTTTTAATTAAAAATAATACCATTAATTTATAATAATTCCTCTTTTGTCCCTTTTTTGGCTTCAATAGATGGCGCTGCACCAAATTACACCCAGGGTAATTTTTCCCTTTCTGTGTTCTTCACATGTTGAATAAGAGAAATTCTTAAAATGGCGGTAGTAGGATACTATATAAAGTTGAATGTTTTTCTTCTTTCTTTGTTTGAGTTGTTATTTCAAATATTTTTATATCTTGGGGATTTTTTTTATTATTATTATTCCATTTCAGGATTTTTCGGTTCACTTAAGGGCCTTAATTTTTAGACTGATGTCAAGCCCGTAACAGAAAAAAATCCCGTTTGAATCTTCGCTTTGTGTGACTCTTGATAAAGTGGACAGCCAGATTCCTCCATCGTATTTTAGTTTTTCCTCTATATAGAGGGGTATCTTATTTCTCTAGTAGCCAACCCACTTGAGAGAGGCTATTAAAGGCATGCCTTCTTGCGTTTGTTGCATGTTCGACTGACGTGTAGGACGCAAGGTAATCAAAACTTTTGGTCAAAACTTTAATATATACACAGTGTCCAGTCTTATTCTGGTCTAATAGCTAGTTTCTAAATCGTTTCAGATAGACATATAGTTATAATTGAAAAAATGCTTTAAATGACAGGAAGAATTATATTTTACGATTTTTGAGTCAATAAATATATTTCGGAAAAAGTATGTAAAGAATATCGCTGACTTAGACCATTTTACATCATTTCAATAGCCCCCTCGAAGACGATCCACCAATCAATGTGCAGCACTTGATTGACGAGGCCACTGATTGGTTAAAAATTATGAAATTCAAAACTCCACAACTCGGTCAGTTTTATTCGCAGAAGAATGGAACTTTTTTTGTTTAAAATATTAGTGTGCGAAAAATATTTTACTGAATATGACTGATAGGACCGGGGGACCGTATAAAAAATAAGAATTCGTGACTTTTTCAGAAATTTATTTATTGACTCAAAAAACCTAGAATATAATTCTTCCTATCATTTGTGCTTACATTCCTTCTGACACTTAATGAGCGGTTTGAATGGACAGGAAGCCCAAGCTTACCGAGGCCATATTCAGAACAAGGGAATGGTTACATAAGACGATGCAAGGTCAGGATCTTTGAGATATAATAAATGAAATGCTTGACAAACGCCATATGGAATACTGCTACAAAGCAGTAAGATAGCTAAAACAAGAATTTGAGCATTACAAATTATAACAAACAAGAAATTGTACAAGAAGTTAAAAGAAAACAGTCTTAATCCTGGAATACGAAAAAATTTTATAAATGGTTAAACTAAAGTTTAGAGCGCTTTCCACCCACTTTGGATCCCCAACTCTTTGTCGCCAAGTGGAAGGCAGTTTGGTGATATGAGAAAATTTTTGTTTTGGGTGCGCAGCGATCTTTATATTGGTGTCTTGCGCATCGCCGTCTCTTGCGCCTCGTTTTAATTGGTCTCATCTTAGCTCTGTGAAAGATTTTAAAATACAAAATTAATAACAGACGACGATTCTGAATTATGATTCAATTATGAAAAAGCTACTAAAAATATCAAGTTTTTATTTTAGTTAGTGTAACCCTCACTAGATGAAGATAGGTGGGCACACCTATTTACTAAGTTTACTTTGTAACGGCGTCCTTTCTTTTGTTCCACTCCACAGCTTTTATAAGAGGTAATATTTTATGCCCTTCTTTTCATACTTTGTTTAAAAGACTGTTTTTAATTTCTTCTTTGTGGATAAATGTTTTTCTTTCCGATATATTCCGGAATGGGTTCCGGCCTTAGAGGAAATTCATATTAAATTCAGACCTTAAAGTCTTTTTCCTCTACAGAAAACCTATTCTAGTTTTGTATCTGCATGGATGAATGGCCTCTGATGAAGTCATCCACCGGATTCTTACTTCTTGTCGTTGTCTGTTATTATTTTTGTATTTTTAATTCTTTCACAATTAAAAATTCCCTTGATTGGTGTTTATATCTTTGTACTTCGCAATTTTCTCCTGGTTGATGCTGCACTTGCGCACACCAATTAAATTACTTCTATTATTCTTTGTCCTTTTAGATATTCAGTTCCTCTTGGCGAAAAAGAGTTGGCTATTCAAAGTGGGGGAGACCCGCTGAGCACCCTAAACTTTAGTTTCACCTTACAAATATGTACAACACTTCGAAACATATTGAACTGCAGATATCTATTGTACCTCTTACAAAGCAGCACTGTTGAAGTTCGAGACACGCTGCAGTTCGGAAAACTGCTGAAATTATGGAGGATTTAAGGGAGTGATGTACACATAATAATAACAAAATAGGATAGAATGATGAAAAATGAAGGAGTCGCAGAGCGATGAGTAATTAAAACCTCTGAGAACATACGATGAGTCGGTAATTTAAAATCAGTGTTGAAACGGACGTCTCTCTTGATTTGTAGATGAAACTGCACGTGATGAACGAGTTGATAGTTACAGAAAAATAATTCCAATTTTGCAGAAGGAGTACATATATGATCATATCGTGAAACTTACGATAATACAAAATGAATTAATTAATGAACTGGTAAAAAGAGATATCATATGTATCATAATTTAGGTATGGTTTTCTATATCTTGCAAAAAATTATCTCAGTTGATTTCATGGAAATATATGTTATAATTTACTGTACAAATAAGACCAAATGAAGAGGAGTATGGACGAACATGAAACCTGGAGTTTCAATAAAGTTCAGTTTCTGTTTCAATAAATGCATTTTAACATCTGTTCGTCAAAATAAACCATTTAATTTAATTCAATTTGAAATAAGCAGCATGAAATTCTCTAGAATATGCAGAGGCATGTTTCACTCTCATTCATATTTCGAAATAAGATTTGTGCTAGACTCTTCACTACTGGATATAACTTCATCTCAGTACCCGAACAGACATTTATTACTCTCAGAAGCAAAGTACGTCCGTTCCAATGAGACAAAGGAAGCACTCTTAATACGGCAGAAGCAGATCTAACGAGAAAAGGAAGAGAGCGCAATGCCGACCAAATCAAATTGTCTTCTCTTTCCTCTCCCTATTTGCGAATGCCATCTTCTCTTCTCTCTCGTGGCTTTGCTCTTATTTTAGAGAATCGATACCCAGAAATCGTCGTAAAAGGTAAAAGATATCGAACGTGTTATGAAGGGAGAAGAATTTTATTCCGGGTGTAGAATAGTATAGAGAATAGATAACTAACTTGATTCAAAGTTTGCACTCACCCGTTGGTAGAGTATCCCGCCGTATCATCTCTCTTTCTGTAAAAGAATGATTTTATAATCCAATAGAGAGGCACACAAAATGAATCCACTGTTTTGCTTTCCAAGTTTTTGCTTTCTTTAATCGTGACAGATCGCTACACATAAAAAATAGCACTTTATCCTGGAAGATTAAGAATTATTTCACACAATATATTTGTACGATTCTCGATTAAAACAAATTTTACAGAATGGAATAAAGCCCGCGCAAGCGAGTCAAGATTAGAGTTAGAAAGTCTGGAGTCAGCATGAGCAACAAATTTGGCGACCTTGGCGACAAATCCATGATTCCAGAAAATGCGACCCTTTTCTCGAAATCTCTATTGGGAAAGAAAATACGCTTGAATGCACGAGAAAACTCCATGTGACGTCACGGCCCGTCGGGGAAATTACATAAGGGCCGCACATTGATCAGAGAGAGTACTGTTGGTCGAGTGGAACTACTTTGGAGTTTCGTCTGCAGTGCGAGCTAGAAAGCTGGTGAGCTGAGCGCTATTGAAAGTGCTGTTATTGTTGTTATTGGTGATTGACTATTATGACTGTTTGTGTCGCTAAATCTCAAAGTGATGAACTGTTATTACCTGTGAATTGTTGTTTGTTTACGTTGTTAATCTGTTCGAGATCTATTGCTTCCTGTTACCTGTGCTACATGTTTTCCTGCATATTTGTGAATAAACCTTCATTCGCCATTATCCTGCGTGTTGGACTTTTTACAAGGTACACCTAGAGAACGACTTTTGTAACAGTATCGTATGAATATTGCAGTATTCTCTATCAGCATCTTGTGCTAATATGGAAGATTTGATCAACAGCATTTAACCTTTAAAGCATTTGAGTCGTATTTTCCCGCTTTTCATGTTCAGTTCAAAAGCAGGTAATTCATATTTATGTGCATAATTTTTTAAACTACCATGGACGAAATATTCTTAAGATCTAGGAGAATTGATAAAACTCAAGAAAGATTCAGTAATTCACATTAAAGGCTAATTTTTAAGATTTTAAATTTATTAGAACAAACTAATTGAACTTATCACAGGGTTAAAATAAAAGTGGGCAAATAATTATTGGATGCAACTTAAACTATGGGCTTGAAACCTTACCTCACAGAAAATAAAACATTTCTGAATTACCATGGCAGTGTTAGTGCCAAATGGGGAAAACATGGACTTGCAACACTTTAACTCCGTATATCTCTTGTCTGTAAGGAAAGAATGAAAAGAAAGCCCACATGCTCTAGAAAAGATATATTTTAACTCAATAAACTATCTAGATCTGCAAGATAAGCATAGAAAAGATTCTTTGTACGAAAATATGAGAGTAATTTGAAGGAAAAAATGAGCTTCGAATGTGTATTTGATAAATTATTCATTAAATAATGGTATGTGCACTTAAATTATTCGAATAAACTCAGTAATTATTAGTAAAAATTTGGAAAATCCAGTTAATATACCGCTCATAACCGACTGTAGCAAGCGACTGACAGTTGGGTATGAGAAAGCGCGGGAAGCTAGGTTGGTCACTGCGTGCGCGCATCTGTCTCTGTGACGTCATAAAAATTCTTCGTGATTTTCACCAACTTTGAAACTCGACTGTGACTAAACCGTAATTCCAAATTCTAAAATTCTTTTTGTAATCTTTAACGTCCACTTTTCTCTGTTAAATGAAACTAAAACTAACTCTCTATGTTATTTTGTTGCGGAGCTATAAGCGTTTAACTTTAGCACGAAAAGCGTCATAATTTTTTCCTTTCCCAACACACCATTAGACCACTATGGAGAGTCGAAAGATTACGTCAAACGATGGGTATTAAAGTTGGGCATTCTGAAAATACTAGAAAATCACCCGTCATACCATTGCCTCTTCATTCGAGAGATTTCCCGTCAAATTTGACGTGTTTAAATATATATCTATGCGAGAGATTTGATTGAAAACAAATAAAATAAACATATGTTTTATGGCAGAAAATATTTTTTATTTACATATTATATATTTCTTTATTCTAAAAACCTCTTGGCAAACAACTTTCCGTGTGAAGTATTTTTCGTTGTTTAACAATTTTCCTTGTACTTCAGATGTCTTTGTGTAAATTTTAACGTTATTAAACAATATTATCAAATTCTATCATCACGATTCCAATAAATAATCAGATGCAACGTGGCGTCCAAACTATATCACGCGCATGATATACTACTGACTTGATTTACTACTTTCTCTTAAAAAAACTGTAATTAATTTGAAATATATGATTAATATACTTTAAAATTTCTCGGGAACATAGCGAGATACATTTTATATCAATCGATAGCAAATTTTATTTCACTATTTTAGAGGCAATAAATTCGAAACGACAATTACTGTTTAAATTTAAAATTGCTGAAATTTAGGTGCTCTAACAATGAAATAATGCTGTTTAACGTCTCACAGTGCTATGGTGCGAATTTTATTGTTGGTGACGTCAGAGCATTACCGGATCAGTGAGAGACAGATCTGGGCTATTATATTAATAATATGGCGGACTGACACGTGCCAGTTACTCCAAGCAACAAGTGAAGGTGGGTAAATCTGATATGTCCAATACGATACACTAAGAGAATCTGTATAAATAATAAAATTCCTTTCCAAACTCTCAGAAAGTTCTTCTAAAGCACATAAAAAAGGCATATTTTATATGTAGTTTGCATTGTCTTCAACGAAAAGTTATTAATTTTTGCAATTTAGACTAAGAATGGAGGTTATTGGAAAAAACTGGTTTTTTTCACCTCCGGTTTAACCTGGCCGCTCAAAATAACCGGTTTTTTCAAAAACCGGTTAACCGAAACAAAAAAAAAACGATTTTCGGTTTAAACCGGCAGGTTTTTCCCATCCCTAATTTAGACGTCTCATTCTTTTTGCAAAAAACCTTCATGGGCATAATCTAGCCATTATAACTAAGTGAAAGAGAAGAGGATAAATAGTAAGTAATAGCGAGAAAACGTATAAATTATTGAGGCTCCATTTTGAATTATGAGACGTGATGAAAACCTCTCGAACAGATGGGAATTTTTATTTCTAATCTTACGCGAGGAACTTGATGAATGGAAATCGAGAGAAAAATAACTATAAATAAACCCACACGCTCGACACATTCATGTTGAAAGAAACTTCTTAAAATTCAGTGCTGACGATTTCGCCCCAACTCCACAGGCGTTCAAGAGAAAACTGGATTTATGAGTGTATGCCGGGTTAACGACTTTGAGAAGAATATTTTGGACTTATCAATACATTTTTTAGACAGCTTCGTGAGCAAATATAGTGAAGAAAAACATAAATTTCGTTTCCATTTTCTTTTCTTTAGTGCATGTGAGATTCACCACTCGGAGGCCTTAAAACGATTCAGTTGGAAATTTTTCGTTTTAAGATCATTGTGTGTTTAAACTTAAGACAGATATGAGAAGAGAAAATACTTTGCTGTTGGATTTAAAATGAACATAAACGTGTTTGCTAAAATCAAGGAAATTTATTTATACGTTTTCATAGCTGTTATGCTTGTGAGTATGAAGGTGGATTGTTCTGTTGAAATAATACTTTTCATATATTTTTCTTGAAATGTCATAAATATTTACAATGTTTGCTGGAAATCTAGATTGTATTGAGATAAATATACTGAAATACTGAGGATTTTAAAGCGTTTAAATGTGTCGTGTCACTCTTTCAAGTTTTATTTAAAATTAATCTATTTACGTAAATAATAATAATTCTTTTCATTCTCAGAGTTATTTAATTTAATATATATGATGTGTGAGTTAATTTAACATAACATTGCACTGCAGAACTTTACTGTAAAAAGCCGTGTGTTTACTACATTCTTTGTTCGAATCCTGGTTTTAAGAAACGGCACTTTAGTAACCGTCCTTCAAAATTGTAATTTGTTCCCATCCCTCTTCGTGGAAAATTTTTCTAGGATAGGCATTGCACTTTTTAAGAAAACATCTAGTTCGAACCCAAAGAATTTCTTTTCCATGGGGGGTTTATTGCCTTGTTTATCTGTGAGAAAGTCACAGCTGCAAAAAAGGGTCCAGAGAAATTCTTTTCCCACAGATAAAGAATTTGGTCAGTGGCAAAGAATGCCCGGCTGTGTCCTGTTTTGACCCACTAATTGGCAATTTCGAGCCATTTTGAATTCGTGAGAATTGTCGTTTGCGGGGGTTGGATTTTCCAGGGAGACATTAAGCGTTGAGGGTTTAGCGGCCCCCTGGGGCGATTTCTTCCTCCCAGCTGGTCGAGAGGGAGAAGATGCTATTAAAAAGTTGGGATCAAAAATCAAATTGGGATTGGCTGTTGAGTTCTTGCAGAAGAGGGTTTGACCCGTTTTTGATCATTTAAGAACACGCTTTTCATTTGGGGCGGTGTTGCTGAGTTTATTTTTGGTTTGGCGGCCAATTAAATCAATAGCTTAGAGTAAGATTGGCAACAAGTTTAAAAGGGTTTACTGTAGAATAAGAAAATCTGGTAAGACGCAATTGGGTTAGTGTATAGTTTTTTTTGGGCGGTTTTCGTTCCGCCAAGCTTTTGTATAAGTAGATTTTTTGGGGGGATTTGAGGTGAATTGGAGTTTTGGTAAATTTTTGGAAGGAAGGTGTCAGAGAGAGTTAGCCGAGAGAAGAAGCGGCATGTTTATGCAAAATTAGGACGAATGACAAGATCATTGATTCTGACTAAGTGGCAACTAAAGAAAATTTGAGCGCAGTAAAGGGATCTCTGGAGTTGACGACGCTGTTCGGCTTTTGGTATTTGGGTTGCCATGTTTTATCGATGCATATTTTTAATTGAGTGTCTGACCGTGCCGTTGCGTGCGTGATAGCAGGACAGAATTTGGGCCACATTGACATTCGGGCCTAGATACCGCGAATGGATGTGATGTCCGGCTTGCTTGGCAGTTTTTCCTCTTGCCACTGTGAACATCAAAATGAGTGCGAACGACTGTTGAACTGGAAATTCTCTGTGATGTCCGGCTTGCTTGGCAGATTTTCATCATATCCACTATGAACTCCTATTGAACTGGCGATTCCTCAGTGCCTCGACATGGCTACAAAAAAAATGAACTCTCCGGCTGTGTTCATTGTTAGAGAAGTGTAAGGGACGAGAACATGATTAATGCCCAAAGATCCGACAGCAAACAACACGGTTCCATCATGATTCCGAGTTCCAAACCTCCAGCAAATGGATGAGTACAACTTTTGAAATATTTTTTTATGCTGACGTTTTAAGTGTGGATTAAATTTTTGGATTCATTATCACCTTGCTAAATTTCCATAAGTTTAAATTTAAATGTTGTTTTTTTCATTGCTAATATTTTTTTTATATATTGGAGCTACCTTAAAACTGTGCACTAAAAATGTTTCTTTCTTGGAACCAGGGTTCTGAACTTAATTACCACGGTATTAAATAAATGTGAAAATTGGTAAAATTTACTTGGAAACTCTAGTAGATCAGCAATTTGAATCTTAAATGATTAACTTGAAATTCTGAATTCAATCTGTTTTTGAATTTAAATGATTAAATGTAGTGCCTTGATTTTCATGCTTTAAAAATCCAATTTAGATTGCAGTAAATATTCAAAGAGTTAAATTATTAGATTGACTTTAAAGGTCATTGTTTTTTTATTTGATGCAAGGAAATTAAATCTTCAATCTAAATGAAGTACAGTATTCGATAAAAATATTTTTGCAGCTAAAGATATAGGGTGTCTAAGATATCTGAAATAAGACTGCTAAATGCTGGTAAATCTCTCAATTTCATGTTTTGATTGTTATTTTGTGTACAGCTAATAATTCTGAGATGGATTCTATTTAATTGCATCTTGCATAAGAGACAGTGTTGAGAGTATCTTACATGATTTCATTACATTGGTGATTTGATTTGATATGTGTAGGTAAAATTGATGGCATGACATCCTTTTAAATTTAATGTTGATTTTCTCACAACTAGCTAAGTTGCTGAAGTGTATTTGATGATTTTTTATGTGTGTTTATTTGATGATTTTTTGATATGTGTTTATTAAATGAGGTGGCGCCCCTTTAGAAGTTAAATTTTTCTAAACGCACTCTTTTGCATAATCAAGAACTTTCATGATGGAAATGTCTAAATTTCTATGTAAAAATCAATTTGTTTATTAAACGTTAGCCTTTCAAATCTTGTGTTTGTCAATTTATTTATGCATTGCTGAGAAAATCTCTGTGTATTCATGAATCTGGAAGAATTTAGAATCTTTTTGAACCTCGGGTATTGCTTTGAAAAAATCACAACGCATATATATAAAAATCTTGTACTAAGAAAGGTAAGGGATTATATTTGAAATTCTTTATTTGTTTAAAATCAATTGCTTGATGCAAGTTTTTGCTTAGATAATGTGTGGTGGATTAATGATTTGAATCTTGATTAATGATGAATAAAAATTGAATATTCAAAAATCAACAACTCCACAAAACTATAAAATGCTGCAGTGACTAAACATCACAAATGTATGCTCTTATACTTTTTTCAGTGCTAAGGTAAGATGAATATCTCTTTACTGAATTCATATGAAGTACTGAATCATCAGACCTTTCTAACGACATCAATGGCATATTTGGACGCGACATATAACCGACATATTTGGCTGTTGCGGATCTAACCATATGTGCAGGCAATTCACATGTATTCCAAAATGGAAGTTTTGGGACACGGGAAGGAAAAAGCAATCGTCAAAGTCGAAAACCTATGAAATTTAGAACAAATGATTCAAACCAATGGAATTCCAAAGAAATCAAACTCCAGCAGTTCATGCGCGGCACATTAGAGAAGCTGCCTAGATTGGAACCTCGCGACGAGGCTAGATAATCGGAAATCCGACGAGTGGGGGTAGGAATAGGGGAGCAGCAGTATGGGAGCAAACTTTGCTCCCCCTATCGCCAGCGACTAGAATTCTGCGACTTTGAACCTCGTCTCAAAACAAACTTCGGGACATCCGTGAATGCTTTTTCGACTAAAATGGACGGGAAAAGAGCGGCCTTAGGACAAATGGCCTTCTCGTGAATTCCCGGCTTTAATATTGTTCTTTTACTGGAGGAATTCTTTTAAGGAATTTAAATACATATAAATGAAAGAATTTCGCGATGAAATCAAAAACCAGACTTTTAACCCACTAATTTGAACTTTAACCCCCTTTATTTACCCTCCTAATGAGATGCCACCCCCATTTGATATATTTTTTATTATTTCAATCTGGTTAAGATGATAAAGGATACTTTAGACACTTAGGCGTGACCAGGTGATTTTTTGTATTCAAAATAACTTTTTACGTTGACTTAATTACGGATTTAAATAGCGTACGGGCACAAAAGTGTCCAACGTATGACATGCGATGCCGATCAAGAAGGGGTTAATTTTCAAATTTTATAGACCTTTAACTTGTACTATTTTAGAAGACCCGTTCTGTTCATTGTGCAATGTATCCGCTCAATTTTCTGTCAGCCGCCTCACCTTTAACGCCTAATTAACCTTTAATCTAAAACGAGGAATGAATAAATTTCAATTAATCCGATAACTTCCTTGCTGTATCGAAACAGGTGCTTTTAAAATGCATAAGAGTAATCATCATTCAAGAGATTTTGTGTAATGTGGATATGTTTCGTATATTTTGTAACATATTAGAAAATTTTCACTGATTCAAGAAAAAATTTAGTAACAACAATAAGAAACCAAATCTTTAAGCTTAGAGAGCAATAATATATTTTTATAAATCAAATTATTTTATAGAAAAAATAGAAGTATTTAACAACATAAAAATATTAAAAAAATTTCATCATTGATTACTTTTGAAGTTAACCTTTATCTGTATTTACTCCAAAACTAAAATATTAAAAAGAATTATTAAAACCATGATTTAAAAGAAGCCCAATCAAGCGATTCCAAGGTGCATATTCCCACTTTCCAAAATATATTTGTGCCACACACTTACAAATTCTCCTTTATTATTTATAGAAATTAATTACACTTTTAATTAAGTTAAACAGTCCAAATACAGCTGATTTTTCTGATTAATCTCCTCTGCAAAAACTTAGGAATTACTAATCAAAAGTTTATATGGTTACTCATCGCAGATGAAAGAAGAGTTTTTGTAAACTGATCACATAAATTAATGTAGTGTAACTGGAGCATTTATTAGCCTTGAAATAGAAATATAACGAAAATGCGCGAATCCTGTGATTTAAAACATTTCTCTATTCCAAATGTTTAATGATATATACTTTTGTACACAAACCAAAGAACTCTGTTTTTATTTTATCTAAAAATAGCGTTAGCTTTTGATTAGTTGTTTCATATTTACCGTAAACATTAAAATTAATATAGAGAACTATATCAAATGTTGCCCACTATAATGGGATGGTTATTGATCACTGGGGTAATTCTTGATAATTGTAATTTCTTGTTATAAATATCATCAGAAATAGCTAATAAATATAACGACAGTTCATATTTATGAACTGTAATCACTATAAAACATATTTTAACTGTAGCCACAATGTTTTTATTTCTAAATGTAACAAAAAAAGTGTTCTGATTTGCATCATTTCTGATTTGTCTTAACTTGCTTGTATCTTGATTCTATGTTTGCAGATTATTTTAAGTGGTAATTTTTAAGCTTATTTAATTAGCCTGATAAATATAGTGAGAAACCATAAATCTAAAAAAGATACTAAGCTTCTAGAAGTCAAAATTAATGAAACTGTTTCAAAGATTGAAAATGAAAATTTCAGTGTGAGAGAATAAATAATTTGAATCAGGCAACAGGCGATGCAGAAGGTATTGCATTTAAATCTAGTTTCTAAGTCGACTCTTATATTTTCTTTCTAATTCTCCAACAAAAAAGCCACATCCAAAATAAATTTGATTTCAAATAAACAGCAAAAAATTTTCTAGATACTGCTGACAAAGATATCTGAATCATCCAAGCTTCTAAATGAGATTTGCGGAAGACTTCCCTCTGTTCGATATAAACTAGCCTCGAGAAACAAACAGAAATCTATTAAGTCCAAGAGCAAAAAGTCTCCACCCGAAAAAGACAAAGGAAGCCCCTTCGATGCAGCTCTCGGGGAACTAACGAAGAGATCGTAATGCCAACCAAATCAAATTGCCTTTCTTTCCTTTTTCTTGCGAGTCTCCCTATTTATGAATTTCTTCTTTTCTTCTCTCTTGTGGTTTCGTCCATATTTTAGAATAGCACTAATGAGGAGGAATTGCCATAAAAGGGAAAAGATATCGAGATTCGAGAATTTCAATCCCGGTTATAAATTTCAAATTGTCTTTCTTTTCGTTTTCTTGCGTGTCTCCCTAGTTATGAATTTCTTCATTTCTTCTCTTTTGTGATTTCGCCCTTCTTATTTTATACATCTTATATTTCGGTGTACTTATTTGTTCTTAGGTGAAATACAGCTTTTATTTATGAAACGCCGGTCGCATTTTAACCGAATTTTGGTTCATTGTTTTGAAGGAACTCTCGTCTTCTTCCACATTTCTTCGCTGGAAACAGCAGACCGATTATTTGCATGGCAACAATAAAACTTGGACTCTTAAAAAGAATGTTTTACACACATAGCTTCCCATTATCCTCTTCAGACTCATAATTTAAGATTATTCCGAAAAATCTTTTTTCAAGTCCTTTCAAGATCTATTAAAAATAGGGAACTAAAATAGCACAGAGAAATTACTTATAAAAATAACATTTGAAAAATAAAGACATTTGAAAAGTAGAATTTAAATAAAAGACACATTGCATCAGTTGGGCTCAAATGCATCCAAAATATCAATGCTGGAAATAAAACTAAGGCAAATTTTTAAAAATATAAATAACTGAATCTAATTGAAAGGAGAATCCGGCCTGCGGACTTCGACAAGAGTCACCCGCTAGCAAGGATTCAAAAGCGAAATTTTATGGGAGGGACTTTATAATTTTTGTTATATCTATAATTTTTTATTCAGCACTTCCTAACTTGCATAACCTTCGCATAGACAGAATTATTGCATATTCGCTATCAAAAATCACGTAAAAATTTTCTAACCAACAAAAATCAAGCAGAGAAAGCAATTGCATATTTCTCCCTTAAATAATTATGAACACAAACACGAACAAATGAGCATGTCTTCTCCGGCAGCTGCCCATGAAATCTGATTCCCTCCAAAGAATGCACATCTCGGCTTAAAGTGCAGAATTCTTCCAATAAGATTCCAATATTTCCTAAACGCTTCAGACTATACGAACAACTCGTTCTTTAACGTTAACTGTTTCGACGTCTTTGTAAAATGTGTATCTAAACTGCGTCGCAACATAGAATTAGAAGCTAGCACCTAGCTCCATCTATGAAGAAAAATTCTAACTAATTAATCAGAATAAAAAAGCTAATATTTAAACATTTATAACAAATAAAATCAGAAAAAACCACTAAGAATTTTTATTAATGTTTGATTAATCAATTTAATCAATTTTTAAATAATATTTTCATTAAAATTTAGTCAATTTATAACTGTCATTTATAATATTGACGTACTTCAAATTCTTTCGTTGCACTGCAACTTGTTGATCCGGTGGCAGGCTTGATAGAGACTAATTTAGTTTTTTTGATGAGACAAAAATATTGCGCCACTTATTACATAGATACGAATCCGTAATTGCTTCAGTGACGACTAGTAAAAGTCATTTACGAAAAAATAATTCATACCATATACGGTTCTTTAATAAATAAGTATCAACCTAATTAGTAATAATATCAATAATTACTAATAATTAAGTAGTACCCTCAAAGTATTTCACGCATCTTGAAGTTTACGGATATATTTTAGTTTTCACTAAAATTGCAATTTAAACTTCAAATTGTCACTACTGCTTACTCATGACGAATAGATTCGTCATAACACAAAATTGTGTATTTTTTTCGTAAGGAATATACTCGTCATAAACAGTTAACTGGTTAAGATGAAAATGCGTTTCCTCTACCAGCACCCTTATCATATAAATATGAAAAGCGCGGAAGTGAACTTTTCCACAATCAAATCGCTCTCCCGATTCAGTTTCACAGCACAGAACGACAGAAGAAAGGGAAGCTGTTAATTCTGTGGCTTCCATTGTTTGCAAACAATGTGCTGGAAGACACGACTGAGATGAAGATTCCATCTTGCATGAGCGGCCTTTCGTCAAAACTTCGCGCCTTTTAGGCAAACAGTTGTTCTCTCAAATGCCTCGCAGGACAAAAATGGTAACGTTTGCAGAATCGACTGGCGACAGCGAGTATCAGAATGCGATTTTGGTTCATTCGGGAGTTCTGCATTAATGAATTACTCTTTTGTCATAAGTCATATCAGAGATTCGTTAGGGAAATGCTTCGAATAATGAAGTGGATTTTGAATATGCCATTTGTTCTGGAATAACACTGTATTCGCATGGTGCGAAAGATTTCATTAGTTTTCTGAAAAATATTGCGTAAATTAAAAGATTTGATAATTCTACTTCAAGTACGACATATTAATTAATGTACTGTAAGTAAATACATTGTTTAAATTAATATTATTATGAGTAATTCGGATTTCTCTGAATTTATCGTATATATTAGTACTTGAAGGGCTACATTCCAAATATTCTACATGAACATAAGCAAAAGCTAAGGCAAACACTCTTAAGAATTTTCTATCCATGAACATAAGCAAAGAATAAGGCAAACACTCTTCTTAAGAATTTTCGATCCAGTATTCTGAGGATTGAATTCCACAGATCTATGGAAAACATAGGGTTAAAGGCATCTACTGTCGGAGCACGATTTTGGTTCATTCGGCACTAATGAATCACCTTTCTGTCATGATTCATATCAGAGATTCGTTAGGGAAATGTTTCGAATAATAATAAAATCCATTAGCACATTGCTGTAAGCTTAATGAATTCTGAATTTACTAATTGTTCAGGAACAACACAGTATTCATATGGTGTCCTTTATGTGAAAGGTTTCATTAGAATTCTAAAAAATATTATGTAAATTAAATGATTTAATAATCCTGCTTCGAGTACGACATACTAACTATTGTACTGTAAGTAAATATATTTTTTAAATTAATAATATTATGGGTAAATCGAATGTCTCTTAATTTATGGCATATATTTGTACTTAAGGGCTACATTCCAGATTTTCCAAATGAATATAAGCAAAGGCTATGGCAAACACTCTTCTTAAGAATTTTCTATCCAGTATTTTGAAGTTCCCGTATTTCACAGGTCTTTGGAATCAAAGGGTTAAAAGCTTTAAAATTCTTTTATTTTGTGTAAGACAACTGATTTCGCATAACACTAATCATAAGTTTGACAGTTCCTTATTTTCCGTGAATCAACATTATTTTATCAGCCCACAATAGTTTTTCCTTCTTTATTCCAACATAAAAAACACCACAAAAAATTCTTTTCAATAGTTTTGGAATTGTGATATTATCTGTTATCTCAAAAAGAACTTTTAGAAAAAAAATCCTTCTCCACCACTGATTTTACGTCACAAAAACTGAGCGCCAGTTGACGTCATTGTCATTCAACTTCACTTTGCTTTTAGGAATGACTGATTAAAAAGGTTTCTTCATTAAATTATTAATTTATTCTATATTTTTTTTTATTTTCTTAAAACTGTGTACAATATACCTGTTACACTCACAGGCAGATACCTATTTAAAGCAAGAAGAAAGAAACTGTTTCTAAAATAAGTAAAAGTCGATTAAATGGGGTAAATTTAAGTTCATCTTGTGCCCACAGTATATTAATGAACACGTACTTTGGTTATGAGTTATGAATTGTTTACCATATGTTGCATCGAATTCTGACCATCAAATGGAGGCGTCTGTGAAATGTATGCATCTTTTTAACTTATATGAAAACATCACAGTGAAACATTTTTGTTTCATATACTTTTGATTCGGGTAGCACACTTATTAGT
The DNA here is from genome assembly GCA_013235015.1 of Araneus ventricosus. Taxonomy (NCBI): domain Eukaryota; kingdom Metazoa; phylum Arthropoda; class Arachnida; order Araneae; family Araneidae; genus Araneus; species Araneus ventricosus. Next base: position 13,899 of record BGPR01003035.1, on the reverse strand, counting down.
GTGCTACCCGAATTTAGAGCACACTTATTAGTGTGCTCTAAATTTTGACTCAATTTGATTTCCATTTGGTAAGCAAAGGCTTTCCTTTTATATCTTAATATTTTATTACTCTGCATTGCAATGTGTTTAAAAACAATCAGAAATATGACAGGTGAGAAACAGGCGATGTAACATTCTAATTTTGAAAGGAAATGTTAAAAAGTTTGGATTTTTAAATTAGAAATTTATTAGTGCATAGAAAATATCATACTACATCAATCAAAATTAAAAATCAGTATTTAAATTTGAAATAAAAAATGAACTGAAGAAGAAACCTTCTCCCCTAGTACCCGCTAAGATGTTTGTACACCATGGTGCCTGCCTTACATAATGAGTTGAAGAAGAATCCTTCTCCCCTACTACCCGCTTAGATTTTTTACATCACTAGCGGTACGCGCACGGCGTTGTCCGTTGTACAATAACTTCAACAAAATAAAAAAAAAGCCCAGAATGACATACAATCACTTCCTTTTATGATTTTAGATATAGCAATGTCAAGATTTTACTTTGATATTACTTCATTTTTTTTATAACGAAATGAACTAAATTTTTTTTTAAAAACCATACTTTCACATCTTCATTATAATCATGCTTTGAGATGCAGTATACATAATGTTTATGTTTAATCAAAAATATTGGCATTTCATAATTTAACGATTTCAATACCTAGATAAAATAATTACACGTTTGAAATGTAAAAAAATCTTTTCCGATCCTCTCTATATCACTCTCCATTATGCCCCCCCCGCTCCAATAATATCGCCCAAAACGTTCCGGCATTGCTTGATTTACGTCTAAACCACTGCATCCAGAGAAATGATTTTAAATTACACCGAGTGAAATGTAAACAGGGAATAAATCACGGCTCAAGCCATTAATTATTTCTCTGCTCTCGCTCTAATTTTTTTCGCCAGATGGCGTAGCCAGGCCGAAACTGGCCTTTTCCGCTTGGTTCTTCACGTCCTTCATTCGAGAAAAATTATCTGATCCGATCACGGAAAAAAATTAATTTAAAATCGTAGAAAAAAGATATTTTAATCGTTCTTGTTTTAAATCAGGGAGAAATATTCAATTTACTACCTTAAAAAGAATTTAAATGATAGCGTTATTAGAACGTGGGATGTGCGAAAGTAAGAATGTAGAAGGAAAAATTTCAACGAAAAGGGATTATTTTTTAAAAATTTCTCAAAATTCAGTGAATTAAGTTAGAAGTTCAAAACAAACTTCATTAGAACGGAAATCGCGTGCTCTTTCCGATGATGTATCTATTTTCTTCTTACGATTATCAGAAAAAATGTAATGCGAAATTATATATCGTAAATGACCCAAAACAAAATAAAATATTAAATAAAAAAAATTTCTAGCTTGAATTTTAAAATTCCGGCTTCGAGGTGCATTGAGTCACCATTAAGACTACCTGTGTACCAAATTTCAAGGCTGTAAGTGCGATAGATTCGTCTGGACATCGCACGCAGGCACACACACACAAACATTGTCTTTTATAAGTATAGATGGTGCATGGTAATTTGCACCAGTGGACTTGATTTCGTCAAAAATTTTGAACAAATTTATTAATTCAATGTAAATAAAACATTCCAAATCTTACGAACCTAGTGGTTTCAGCATTCCAGTTTTCGTTCTATGCGCAAGCGGATAGAAAAAAACAGTCTGCCCTCTGACGGATTTGGTCCAAAATTTGGCGCATATCTACTATTTTAGGGGAAAGATCTCATACCAAATTTCATTTACAAGCACATCGCATTTTTTAATTACAGGCGCATACACAAAGACGAATTACAGGCAGAAGTTCAAAAATCTTTCTTTAGGAGTCAGGAAAGTCTAAAACGTGGCTATTCATCTAAAGAAGATGACTTTTATTTAAAGACTACAATTCTACTTCGAAAGGAAAAAAAAAAGAAGTGAGGATTTGTCTGATAAACAATAAAAATAGCATTATCTATTTTTTCAGTATTTTATGTTGATATAACCATACTAATATAATAAATTTTACAAGATGATTTCCTTGAGATTTCGCGAAATAGAAATATATTCATTAATCAAAAAATTTAAATAAAGTTTATCAGAAAGTTTTTCCTGAATTCTAAGAGATAAAAAAATGACAGCAAAAAATTATTGAATAATTTTCTAGGTGATCAGACTATCAAAAGTTTTATATAACGATGGTTTATTCAACCTCTGGGGAACAAACATGCGTTTAACAAAAACAATTCATAACTGAATTGGAAGTTAAACAAAATTCTTCTTCGCGCAAAATAATATTAAATGATGACGTAAGTTTTGATGCATAGCGATAAAATAACTTTCAACTTGATAGAGAAGCTTCAAACATTATTCTACTATCAAATATTTAACTCTGGGATGACATCTAAGGAGAACATCAGCGAAATCCTTCTTACGTTATTACAATCATACGAATCAATTCAAGAGAATACCTCTTTATAAAAGTAATTCACGTAGATAGATGCCATGCCAATAAGAAAGTGATTGATGCAACCAGTGAACACTCAAACAAGTTTCTAGCCTTGGCTAAAAGACGAGCAAATTAGCGACTTAACACATTTCGTGCAATATTCTTTTTTTACAACCGCTTCAACCTTTTAATAAAGTTACCTTAGAGTTTGATGACTGAGGCTGATTTTCGGCGGAAGGTCTCAATACCGTACATTTTTGTTCACATTACCCTTCGTAAAAGGGTGAAATTACTCGAGAAAAACGTTGGCTAAAAAGACGATAAATTCTGCTGTGGAACTTTAAGGAATAAGTTAATTTAAAGTTTCTCCTTGGCTGGATAATTGCTGAGAAACTTTGGCTAATCTGCTCACTTGGTGATTTTTTTCGGCTCTCTTCTACGAGATATGCCTCATAGGTAAATTTGGCAAACCCTGAAAGAAAAAAGGAAACTATTGTTCATTATTGTCTTAATAGCTAATTTTTATAGATTGGATAAAAGAAAGACAATCTAAGGATGCTAATTAGTTGCAATTAACGTAGTTTTTGGGTTTAACACATTATATATGCTTAAACTCTATTTTTTTACTTTTTCAAAAAAAATTATAAAATGATAACATGAATGAAACATGATAGGAAACGCCATTTCTGAACTTTTTAATTAGTACTGATTAACTAACTTTAATTAGAATTAATTATCTTTATAATTAGAAAAATGATTTTAATTGGATCTGAACATTTTATAGCAGTCAGCTCTATATTCAGATGCAACTATCAAAGCTAAAAATGGCATTGCTTAGGTGAGAATAATTTTAAAAGAAAGCGTCCCAAAAAATAGACAATGGCAGATATGGGTTAAAAATTGGCTTTGACACTCAAATGATGAAATTTCGGAGTAATGCAATTTTCTATTTATTAAAAATTATAGATTTTTTGTTAAGATAACGATTAACAATAACAAAACGAAATAAAGAAGAAAACATTTTTTGAATTATAGAAGCATAAGCAGTGGCGGCTTGTGAGCTCAGAAACGAGGAAGGCTGCAAAAAAATGTTTATGAAGAGAAAACAATTTTAAAAGTTACTTTATCTCTAAGTAGGCCAAATTTTTTAATTCCAAATCCAGATGTGAAATTTCCTGCTTTTCAAACAAAGTAAATGACCATTTTCTATTAGTTTTACTAACAAAAATTAAAGTGAATGTTGATGTGACGATTCCTCTGACAAAAAAATTAATAATAATAATCGGAGCTCCACATATACACTTCACTCCTTGCCTAGTTCACTCGATAACACTCTTTCAAAAATCAATATCAAATAACTCATATACAAAAAATATATTTTTAAGCAAAAACATATTAAATATATTTTTTACTGAAATATTACAAAAATTGGAAGTTTTAGAATTTGCTTGAATCTGTCGTCGCAACACGAACCGAAACTCATAAACAGCCAATGAATTTGCAACTTGTGTGAGAGTGAGGAAAAAAAAGAAAAATATATTAAAAAGAGCATCTTTTTTTCCTTCAGTTGGCTCCGTGCCAGCCAGAGCTGTGTTGACGCGATCAAAGTAAGAAGGATGATTAATTCGTTAGCATTTACGGGAAGAACCGCGCTTCTGATTCTGGAGACATAATGATTCCAGAATGGGGAGGAGAATAAGCGACGACCGACAGATGGGAAGGGCGTAGTCCATTGCAATTACACCGAAAAATGGCAAATAGGGGGGAAAATTTATATAGTTTTGAAACTTTGGTCAAATACTTATTTGACCTCAAGGATATCAGAACCGAAAAGTTTCCACCTCTCAGGGGGGAGCTTCCCCTCCTAGAAGGAAAAAACTGAAGTGAAGTGGGGTGTTTGGTCAACCCTACACATTCAATGTTAAAAATGATGCAGATGAAAGTCGTAGAGCGTAAGATTCTACGTCGAATGAGTACCAACACTATACATTTTGTTGCAGTAGTACGATTACAAATTCTTATCAAAGTTGCAATGATTTTTTCAATTTTCAAAAGAAATTCATTATTCTTACAAAAGAAGACGCATCAATCAAAGATTCTATGTAAATAAAGTTTGTATATATAAGTATTTACTTTTGTAAGCACATACATATGTTAGTGCACCAATACCAGAGCGCTAGTGTGGTGTGGAAGTTAGGAAAGAGCGTACAACTAGTTCATTGCAATGAGACCAAAAACGACAATTAGGAGAAAAATTCATAAATTTTTGAAACTTTGGTCAAATACTCCTTGACATCAAGGAAACGGAAACCGTAAAGTTTCCATCCCTGAGGGGGGAGGACTTCCCCCCTCGAACTTGCAAAACCATCAAAGCACAAAATGATCGTACCCAGTCCATTAAACAATAATTAACATTGCTTATTTTTTTAACTGCAATAAATTATTTTCATAAATATTCTAATTATATGTAGCCTCGTGCTGGCTATGTTTCATAATATCTTTGATACAGTTTCAGAGCGACCAGTAGGTAACACTGACAACCTCTACTTCACTCTTGATGGAGGCTCATTCATTGTGTAGTATGGCCAAAGCAAGAGACTTTTGGTGATGTTTACACCACATAAGCCTTATATCAAAGGAAAAGTATCAAGATAAATAATTTTTAATGAAAGCACAGTTCTCCTTGACTCTCAGAGACAATTTCTAAGCAATCTTGCAAATAAGAAGCGTTTCATTTCGCAAACTTTGTATCAACAGATGATGCTGATGTACATATTGTGACGCTATAGAGACATATGAGAAGATTAAGAATCAAGTTGTTGTAATTGGCCAACATGTTGATCTTCTTGTTTTACCTACTGCTCTTACTCCAGACTATATGGATATTCTAATGCTGAAAGAGGGTAAAGGTGAAGTCAAAGATAGGTTCTATAGCTCTAAAGATCTGCAGAATTCTAATCTCGTGATCGACTGCAAAAATTCCATTCACTTCCTTCATGCGATTAGTGGTTGCACAACTTCAGGGTTCTATAGAAAGGGAACAGTAATTACTTGGAAGATATCCCTGAGATCTTTAAAAACCCTAAATCAGCTTATACTAAGATTTAAAGAACAGGAGAGAGGTTCATCATCGCACTGTACAGCAACACGAGGAAAGTAGCTTGAATAAGATGAGGTATGACTGTTTCAATAAACTAGTAGGTCAAACAAGTTCTGCTATTCTTTTCTCCAAGTTACCACCAACCACAGAAGCTGCACATCAACACTGCCGTCGCACATTCCACCAAGAGCAAACATGGCAAGGACAGTGTTTGAACCCATCCAGCTGGGGATTTAAGTAGTGAATAAGTCGTTGTCGCCCATATACACTACTAAAGGACCGGCGCGCCAGCTAAAATAGTGTTTCTAATTACTTGTGGATGTAATAAAGACTGTGGGAAAAAATTCAAATGTGTCAGAACTAACCTGCGTTGTACTACCTTGTGCAAGAACTTTAGTCTAAGAAGCAGTCGAGGCCAAAGCTTCATTAATACGGAAGCAATAGACATCGTCGAAGAAGAGGACGAAGAAGATAATGATATCATATAAGTAAGCAGGAGCAATGACATTAGTAACACTAGCATGTTAGGCATACATATTAGGTATACATATATTAGTATACATATACAGGTATTTACAATGGTTGAAGTTTGCACTGCTTGTAGTTTTCCCTTTCCATAGAACCCTGAAGTTGTGTCACAACCACTAATCGCGTGAAGGAAGTGAATGGAGTTTTTAATTCGATCATAAGATTAGAATTCCGCAGATCTTTAGAGCTATAGAACATATCTTTGATTTTACCTTTACCCTCTTTCAGCATGAGAATATCCATATAGTCTGGAGTAGGAGCATTGAGAAGATCAACATTTTGGCCAATTACAACAACTTGTTTCTTAATCTTCTCATATGTCTTTAAAGCGGTCTTCAAAATGTACATCAGCATCATCTGTTGCTACAAAGTTTGCGAAATGAAACGCTCCTTATTTGCAAGATTGCTTAGAAATTGTCTCTGAGAGTCAAGGGGAACTGCGCTTTCATTAAAAATTATTTATCCTGATACTTTTCTTCTGATATAAGATATATATGTTGTGTAAACATCACCGAAACTCTCTTGCTTTGGCCATACTACTCGATGAATAAGAGAGCCTCCATCAAGAATGAAGTAAAGGTTGTCAGTGTTACCAACTGGTCGCTCTGGAACTGTATCAAAGATATTATGAAACATGGCCAGCATGAGGCTACATATAATTAGAATATTTATGAAAATATTTTATTGCAGTTAAAAAAATAAGCAATGCTAATTATTGTTTAATAAACTGGGTACGATCAATTTTGTGCTTTGATGGTTTTGCAAGTTCGTGGGGGAAGTCCCCCCTCAGGGATGGAAACTTTACGGTTTCCGTTTCCTTGATGCCAAGGAGTATTTGACCAAAGTTTCAAAAATTTAAGAATTTTTCTCCTAATTTTTTGGTTTCATTGCAATGGACTAGTTGTAAGCTCTCTTCTAACTTCCACAACACACTAGCGCTCTGGTATTGGTGCACTGACATGTGTATGTGCTGACAAAAGTGAATACTTATACAGACAAATTTTATTTACATAGAATCTTTGATTGGTGCGTCTTCTTTTGTAAGAATAATGATTTTTTTTGAACATTGAAAAATCATTGCAACTGTGATGAAAGTTTGTAATCGTACTACTGCAACAAAATGTATAGTATTGGTACTCATTCGACGTAGAATTTTATGCTCTACGACTTTCATCTTTATCATTTTTAACATGGAATGTGTAGGGTTGAAGAAATCTAGGAAAAACTGACCACACCCCCACTTCACTTCACTTTTTTTCCCTAGGATGGGAAGCTCCCCCCTCAGAGGTGAAAACTTTTCGGTTCTGATATCCTTGAGGTCAAAGAAGTTTTTGACCAAAGTTTCAAAACTATATAAATTTTTCCCCTATTTTACCTAATTGCAATGGACTAACGTTTCACGAATCCAACTCGAGGGACGTCAGGTCATCTTAAAACAAGGATTTGATTTCTAAGAGACTTTAATATTTATTTCGTTCTCGTCAATTTTAAACACATTTTAGCGTTAAAAATAATCTATGCATCTTATTAAAATATTTACTTGATAATATTTATTATGTTTCTCAAGTGAAAATGTTTTCCATTAATTATTATGTGAAACATTTCAATCAGTTATAATTTTTGTAGGGTATTTAAAATATTTTTGAATAAACCAAGTTTTATTTTAAATACAAGTAGCTGTAATTTGAGCGAAGATCAAATGGAAGTTAATCTGATATATTTTGGAATTTATACATGAAACAGCTTTGGTGGTGGAGCTTAAAATAGCCCCGCCCCTTTTGTCCGCGCCATTATTGAACGAGCAAATCGGATGATTGTATAACAATATTTCCTCAGATTTCAACAATGAAAGTGAAACACGCAATTAAATATTTGTTTAACAAAGAAAACGGATGGAATTGCGTTTCAACAATGAAAAGTATTGTTGCAAATTATACCAAAAATTTTCTTAAAAATTTATTAAAATTAGAGAAAAAATTGTAAAACAATTTATTTCTTATCATTAAAAAGATAATTTTTTGTACTTTCAGATGGCGTAAAATTCATTTTTGAGCTGTAAGATTTTCGGAAGTTATTGAGAAAAACGTCAAAATTCTGCATAATTTTTAATTAATTAAAAGTTCGAAAAAAGGGCTCCGAGATGCACATTCCCATCCTCCAAAGTTTGTTTGTGGCAAATTTCGTAGCTCTAGGTCCAACGGTCTGCCCTATAGAGCACCAACACATCCATTCTCTTTTGTTATTAGTAGAGATTTGGTAATGCATTTTTTTGTGTTAGTATATTTTACATTATTTTTACTCGGATAAAATGAAAGTAATCGTTAAAAGTAAAGTTTTTATTCATCAATCCTGTTTTTCATTTTTTTATTTATTTCTTAAGAACTCTGCCAATGTGCATGAGATTTTTTATTAAATCTTTCGTGAGTAAATCTGTTGCAATCAGTTCTGAGATATGGTTTGCAGGCTAAAAGCCCCTCTTAGACGGTCACAAGTCTTCTAGTAAAAGAATATTTCTTCTGCTGTCCATCAAAAATGTTTTCCTCCAAAGGATTCACATCTCTCTTCAAAATTTTATATTCCAAGACTTCAATATTTTCTTAGCCCTCCAAACTTTCAGAACGGTTCCTCTTTTTAGAGGAAAGTGGATTTCCTCTAAAACACACTTTCATGCTAATACAGACAGTGCGGAAGCTAACTTTTCGGCGAGCATATCGTGCCATCGAAATAGTTACACGACACAGAACAGTAGAAGTAAAACTGCTAATTCCGTCTCTTCCATGTAAACAATGGGAAAGACGGAATTAGCAGTTTTACTTCTACTGTTCTGTGTCGTGAACCAGGTAATAACTTTTAATCAAAATTATTAAAAAAAATAGAATCGGTCTATATTCAAATTCTGATAAGCTCGGCAAGAAAACAGGGGTTCCGTGGTTCTAATCTAATCTATTGAGAACTTACCTATTCGTACTTACTGAACTGAAAACTGAGTATAAATATACACTCTAATAACAAAATATTTTTTAAAAAAGCAATCAAATCATAATCACAATTGTACCTTTAGTATGAACAGCATTTACCAGCATAACTTCACTATGCGTACCTACAAGGGATGGTGGGCAGAACTCTTATTTTATCTTTAAATTTATTAAAAAATAATTCTGCATAGGATCGAAAGATAGGAATTCTCGTTGGTTAAATAGAAGTTTATCATATTTTAAGTCTAATTCGGAAATTTTATAATAATTGCAAAAGAAGCTCGCAAATGTGCTACGATAAAAGCAAAACAAGCTTTCAAGTATTCTACGAGAAAAATAAAAAAATAAACCTACAGCTCAGGTTTACTTCAGATTATTCGGAATTCATGAGATTTGCTGCAACTTATAGTTTAGAAATATTTAGTCTGCTTAACTGGGCCAGTATAAATCAGTGTTTGATCTATCATTAAATCAAGTGAACGCAGTGAGCCAAAGGTGATTTATTAAATTAGAAAAAGTTTCTGTAGCTGCGAAAGAAAGCTTGATAATTTACTTGAAATAACTTCTACTATTCTCAGCGGAACTCATCTCATCGTATATGCTTCCATATTTGTTAAAATTCCATTTAAAATGGGGAGGCAAGAGCTCATTCAACTTAAATATTCTTAGTTTCGTGGAATAATTAAAACTTTCCTTACCTTTAATCTTTCACCAAGTTAATCTCTCTCTCAGAAGTTTGTGATGAAACATTTTGAAGCAGTCATACAGGTTGTTTTCATTCTAAATACTATTTAAGCCAGTAAGATCGCCTGCTTATCGTAAAATATTGCAAAATATATTATTTAAATGTCCATATACACGCATCTAAAAGACATGTCATGCGCTTGTTGATTCAGAATTTTTGAGTTTCTTTTGCATTGTATCTCCTTAAACCTAATAGTTTTTTTAAAAAATAATATTAGTGTAATTCAGTTAAACTTGCTTTCCCTTTTCAAGCATGGAGGCTATTTTGGGAACACACTTCTACAAATTTCCGCACCACATTAGATAGACGATGCTTGCTTGTCAATGCCAGATTTGATGAGCACCACACGCACTGTGGCGAAATTGGATTTAATATCTGGAAGCATCAGGATCAGAAATTAAATAATTTCAAAACTGCAAATGAATCACCCATCACAGTTGGACCTCTATATGAACATCATTTACCAGTATAAAACTTTACGAAACTCTTGTGAAGATATGGCGAACAAAACTCTTAATTCATATTTAAATTTCTTAAAAAGTAATTCTATACAGGATCAAATGTATTTCCAATATAGAATTACTTCAATTATTAATTATATGTGATCAAAAGTATTTCCTATATATTATTACTTATTAATTACAAGAATTCTCGTTGATCAAATATAAGTTTATCATATTTTAAAAACGTTAAAAAATTAAAAATATTACTCAATAATAAATATCATAGAGGATCATCGTCAAATTTGGACCGGTGCCTCGGTTGGATAGGTGTCATAACAGATAAATAGATAAATTATGTTGTAAAGATATAAATGAAGTGAATGAAATTATTTTTAAGCGAAAATCTTACATAGTTACAGTTAGAACAGGTGTTCAGATTTAGATATCATCCATCACTTGTTTTAGCAAAAGACCCTAACTCTGATTTAAATTAAGTATTATGAAATTTCATTAGCTAAAATTTACTATAATCATTTTATGAAAACAGTTTAAAATTGAGGTTAGGGAAATTTTTTTGTTGCTTATGTCCAAAGTTTGCATAGATTGGAGCAGAAACAGTTGGCTAAATTCAACCATTTAAATAATTGGGATCATAATCTTAAAATACAGGAGAAGCTCAGAAAGCAGTTTATCACGACTAGTAGAGCTCATAAACTGTAATGGACCTTATGCACCTTTTGTGTTCGAGAGTATAGAAAAACAGCTGTGGAGGAATAAACAAAACGATCGGCCTATAAGAAACTCAGAAATAAAAGCAGTTCTGAATCAGCTGTTTAAGACTGACCAATGGCTGCCTCCGGCAGGTCACGTGTCGGAGGATGTGACGTCACATGCATAAGGTCCATTGGAACAAGGAAAAAACGATACAATAAAAGGACACAAAAGCATCAAATGTTGGATCATAAAGTATGAAACTAAAGCTACTTGATTTCGTCTGATACAGTGCATAAAATGTCATACTTGAGCTCCTACATTGTGTGCTCGTGTCAATTGGAAAATCATATATATATAAGTGAAGTTCTTCAAATTTTGGGTGTTCGTAGAGGCATTGCAAGAATTTTTCATAGACGATTAACGGAATCTCTTCTTTATTGAAGTACCACAAAGATGCTTAAATGATTTTATCATGGATCATTTTTACAAGTCCCCACCATGATCATACTGACGAGCAACACCGGCCGTGTGTCGCTTCGCCGTTCAAGTCAGAGCAAAAAAGGGCAGTTAACAATGCGCAGAAAGGTTATATAGTGGAAGAAGGGGATTTTCCCGAAAGACCCGTGACTCGAAGTGGAAGTGAAAGTACGCTTATTACGATGAAAGTGGAAGTAATTAAAAATGAGGTATCGTTTAAAATAATTACAGCAAGTTAAGAAATTAAAATATTACAATTTTCCCTCTCCGCAAAAGTCGTACGACAGCAGGGCCCTTGCTATCACAGAAACTGCGAAACTCGAAAAGTTTATAAAGTACTATTAAAATTTTGATCAATTGGTTTATGATCATGGCTTGAACTTAATAATATTTGCAATATATATACAATGAGATATTCAAATTTTTCAAATGCACTTCAATGAATACAAGCAAAAATATAAATGCAACGATAGTTATAAAAACATAGAAAATATTCATTTAAATATAAAAATTATTTCAATAATATGTACACAAAAATTTTATATTATATATCATGTTCCCTGGAGTACTCCAATAAACACTAGCTAGTTGACTGTAGAAAAAAGTTCCATTCATGTGATGAAAAGTAAACTTCAAATAAAAGTTCTTTCAATAGTAGTTGAACGACTGATTTGTTTATATAAAAAATAATTTAATGTAAATGTTCAATTGTATATGCATCTAAAATTGTATGAAAAAACATTGATAAATAAAAATACAAAAAGTTTCAAATAGAAAAATAAGAATATACTAATGTTTGATGTCAGTGACATTTCATTGAGTTTAACATCAGTGACAAAAGTATTTTTTTAAATCTTGATGATGTTGCCTAAGCAACTGGGAGTATCACCAAGTCTGGGCAAAAAAAGGGACAAGGTCTTTGTGATCTGTTTCATGCATTCTCCCAGAGAGAGAGAGAGAGAGAGGGAATGCACAAAACAAAACACAATATTGTTAACCGCTGTTTTTAAAACAGTAAGTCTCATTTCATTTATCATCGTTTTGTTCTTTGGGAAACACCAAAGAAGAAAATATGTAAGACTCAGCCCTCCGTGGGGAAATGATTTTTGAACGGACTGACGCTTACCAAAAGGAACAGAAATATAAAGGCAAGACAAGCTTTTATTTCATGTAGTTAATTTATTATTCATGACTTAATTTAAGTTTATCTGGTGAATGAAAACATCTTAATTTAGAAATATGCACAAATTGCGTGTTTTGTTAAAGGATTTGGTTTATTAATTTCATAAGTTACTTCAGAACATTGTTTAATAATTTCATATGGGCCAGAAAAAGGAGGACTTAATTTTCTAGTATTAGGATAATGGAATTCTTCATAAACAACAAGATCACCTGGGTTAAATTTCTTGTCAACAAAACGTGCATCATATCTTATTTTGTTTTTGTTATGGTAATCTATTGTTCTTGGTAAAGCCAAATTACGAGCTTCGTTAACAGGTTCGTAATAACTATTTTGACCAATAATCATAAGGTAATGTACCAAGCAACAAGTAAGCAGGTGGATATTTGGTTATTGAATGGGGAGTTAAGTTATACTCATTAGTAACACTTTCTAATAATTTAGTCCAAGGAACTTTGGTGGAAGTGGAATTAACTTTACATTTAAGCCTAGTTACTAATGATTGATTAACACGTTCAACTTTGCCATTCGTTTGTGGGTGATGGGCTGTGGTTAAAAGATGTTTAACATTATAATTTCTTAGGAATTTTTTAAATCGAGAGGAAGTAAATGCAGCATTTCTATCAGTTAATAATTTTACAGGGACTTGAATTTGGAAAATTTGTTTTAGAATATTAATGTAAGTTTCAGAGTTTTCATTTTTTGTAGGAAAAGCCCAAACATGTCTTGTCGCATGGTCAATCACAATATGAAGAAATTTTTTTGTTGAGTTGTAATAATTGAAACCTCCAACAGTATCTACAGAAATACATTCGATAGGGGTACTAGTAGGAGGTACTTGTTGGAGCAGGCCAAATCTTTTTTGTTTTCGCTTTTTGTTAAGTTGACAAACAGAGCAATGTTTAACAAATTCAGTTATATCAGAGGTAATATTAGGCCAATAATACTAAGGAGTAATTAAATTTAACATTTTTGGACACCAGGATGACCAAATTGTTTATGAGCTTGATTTAACAATTTAAGACTTAATGAAAATTGGACTACTCTTTTGTACAAATTTTTCTTTTTAATTACTATTACATCTTAAACTTCATGAAACTTAGGTCCACAGAGGTTATTATTTTTTGTGGAGTTTTTATTTCATTTATATCTAACAAATGAACTGAATGTTGACGATGGTGAGAAACTGGATGCTTAGATAACATATCTGCTTCAATGTTAGTGGAACCTTCTTGATATTTAATTTCATAGTCAAACTTACTTAACA
>BGPR01003034.1:140680-151644 GCA_013235015.1 Araneus ventricosus | reverse complement strand
TGTTTTTCCGATCGTGCGAAATTTGATAGTTCTAGGTCCAAAGGTCTGATCAGTAAAGCGTTTTGAGCGATTTCTGCATCACGCATGTCACAATTTACATATAATATCTAGCCTAAAAACATTATTACCTTCAAAACCCTCTCACCATAGTTGACTATTTGCTCTTAATTTCTGTTAATATTTCTGACTCTCTTATAAAAGCCGAAGAGCTCAATTTAGTCACGTTCTTAAGACACGACATGCAGGCGAATAATTGATAACGGTTGTTTAGATATGTTGGCATTTTGAAACTTTTATCTTCTTGGTTGTGAAATTATTTAGAGTAGTTTGTGGGGTGTTCTACACAAATTGAACAATTTCAAAATATTCTTCCGGAGTGTCTCCTTTCGCTGAAAATGACTTTACTGAAGTTTTTCCGATTTATAAATTACCTACAATAAGTAATTAATTCGTAGAGTTCCTCTTCATTCGTCGAGTCTCATAAAATACTATTTATTCATCCCATAAATTATATGTTTTTTTATTTATAAATTTTCTCTTTCTCTGCTTTTTTGCGTTTATTATGCGGGAAATCAAAATAAAATTTATATTAAAAAAATCGAAAACGCTTTCTTTGTGTAAACAGGTTTTTTTTTTTTTAAACATGCAAACATTTTTTTTTTAAACTTTGAAGGTAGAGTTTCGGATTTGGCCCGAGAGGGTCGCGGATTCGAGACCCAATTCTACCAAAAATTTTCTGTGTAGTCGGACGTCCTGCGTGTTAAGTCCGCCGGGGTGAAACATCTTCCCGTTGGTGTGGTATATAAGTTTGGAGAAGGAGTGGATGCTCAGAAATCGTTGTCATCATCCGAGCCCGGTTTAAAATTACGATATCCGTCTCAAAATAGCACTTTCGTACTTCGACAAAAGGCGTTAATAGAACTGAAACAAAATTGTTTCTCCATATGTCAAATAAATGTGGCTGACCGAATGTGTCACCATTCTAAGAAAAATCTCCTGAAAACATAAAATTACCAAATGTAACAAAAACAGTATGCTTCTGGGTTCTTGTTTAAATTATTTATTATTTTCAGTATAAATCATTGTATGGTTCTATGCTTTCGTTCTAACATACATAGCATGCAGAATAAATATATTTATTCTTCTTCGTGAGTGTTTTGTAATTTTTTTAAAATTTATGTTTATAGAGCAAGATTTCTAATCTTTCAGTCTTGCACCCCTTATGACAAATTGTTCTGAATCTCAAATTCCAGTTCGGTAGCATTTATCTTTCTTCTCAAATACGAATTTTTAAGCATGATACAATATGTAATGTGAAACTCGTCGAAATTGTATAGTAATTAGTTAAAAAAATCGAATGTTGAACAAGATATTGTCAATCATACTTTGCTTAAACAAATGGGGGCTGTAAATTCATTTTTTTGTTTTATTTTTTTTATTTGCATCTTGTCTACTATTAATTACATTTAGAGACTTATTCATCACTTAATTTCAACTCTTATTTTTTCCCTCATATTACTCCGCACTTCTCTGGTTACTTTATAAATAAATACTATTTTAAACGAATTTTTAATTAAATGTCTTCTGTGCCACCATTTTAAAATTTGTTTGCATTCTATTTATAACAAATTTTAACAAATGAGGTTTCAAGGATTAAATTAAAATCCTACTTGTTTCCTGGATTTTTCTATTTGGAATTAAAGTCATAATTAGTGACTAAAACATTCTATTAAAACCACGAAAGAATTTCTAAATGTAAAATTTGAATTTAAATGAAAAATTAATCGGCCAGGCGATAAATCATAAGTTTCGAAACAACTCTGTTTCGATGAAACTTGGTTCCATTTTGTGAGGTTATTTTCAGACTGCAAATAGTAGAATTTTTCCTAATCTAGTATTTTCTAATTGAATTTCCGTAGGTCAGTGCTTCTGTATTAATGAAGTAGAATAAGTAGTTCGTTAAGTGTTTGCATGCAGTAAGTACATAGTGGATTATTTAATTAATTTATGTCTGCAGCGTTAAGTTCTATTAAAAGGCACTTCTTTGCATATTCCCAAAATTTTCTGCAAATAAATCAAGTGCCGTTTTTTTCCTATATGTAGCGAAAAGTAACGAGAAACAGTAAATAATTTTAAGTATAACTTTTTTCTTGTTCAATTTTAATTATTTATTTGTTTAATTATTAACCTGCGCCACTTCTTTATTGCTTTAGTTTTGTTATCGCTTCCTTAATATAATATTTACTATCTTTGCATGTTGTTTACAAGGTAAAATGTGAATTTTTTTTTAATATTAAAAACCTCTTAAGAGTTTTTCAATTTAAAATTCTACTGATAATTATCAGCAGCGCATTGATTAAATTTAATGATTAAAGTTTTCCATCAGAAGCGAGAAAGATTTTAAAGAAAATATGTATGTTTAAATAACAACACAGATTTCTTTTTAATTATTTAAAACATAATACGCTCATAACTTAACAGGAAAAAAATCTTTTTCGAGCAGACGATTAATTACGCAGTTTCGAAAAACTTGTTATTATTTTGATTGAACGTGATGAAAGTGTTTACTTTCTTGTTTGCATGGTTAAGTTATATTATTTCCAAAGAGAAAACAGCAAAAGTTTCCGCTGGTTTAGTAATTTCCCAAATTGAATTTTCATAATCGAATGCTTCTATAGAAATAAACAACCATAATTAATAACTTAAGTGCTTTCATTCTGTAAATAGTAGATTGTTTAATTTATATTATGTTCTGTGAAAAGTGCACTTTTGTTTCTAGCACCAAATTGCTCTATTAGTCAATTTTTTTTCGTAAGTGGACATAATAACTGTAATAAGTGGAAATAATAACTGTTAGCAGATTCAATAGTTTTTTTTTATGATTTTACTTTTCTAAAAGAAATAATCTACACTTCTGTTTTATTGTCTATATATAAATTTCATTTTCCAAATAAAGTAATCTTCAATTAAACCGTTGTTGCCCTTTCATATATATACTACTAGCAATACGCGCACGGCGTTGTCCGTGGAATCAGGACTTCAATAAAATTAAAAAGAAAGAAAGAAAAACGCCACAGGGACACGAAACAATTTTGAAAACAAAATAAAATCAAAAGATACACATTATTGATTTTTAAGAAAACGGTACCGAGTACGTTACTCTAAAACAATATTAAAAAATTGCAGCGTGAAAATCATTATTACACAGCAAGCGAAATATGCGAAGCACAGAAACATGTTAAGACACTGCCGAAAATAATTGAGTCATTCAGTTAAAGGTTATGACGTCCCTTGGGTTCTTCGCCTCCAGCAATGCATTCTGGGAACGAAGGATGTCGCTCCGGTGAATGTCTCGCTGAGAAGCTCGCTATAAAAAAAAACTGTTTGAACTGATCAGGGAAAAATTAATTTTAAGATAAAACGGAAAAAAATATTTTAACAGTTCTTGTTTGACAGAAAAGTTACAGTTATAAGCTGCAAAAAAATGAAATTGACAGCGTTATTAGAACGTCGGATGCAAGAATTTTAAAAAAATCCAAATGAAAAATTAACATAAAAGTGACTATTTTTCAAAAATTTCTCAAAATTTATTAAATTACGATAGAAATTCAAAACCAACTTCATTAGAAATAAAATAGTTTGTTCTTTCCGATGGTGTATCTATTTTTCTTCCTACGATTATCAAAACCAGTTTTATTGAGACCGATTATATTAGTTCTAAAAACTACCCAAAACAACACAAAATATTAAATAAAAGATTTTCTAGATTAAATTTTAAAATTCCGGCTTCGAGGTGCATTGAGTAACCATTAAGACTACTTGTGTGCCAAATTTCAAGGCTGTAAGTGCGATAGTTTCGTCTGGACATCGCACACACACAAACATTGCCTTTTATAAGTATAGACGTCTTGAAATATTCTTATTTATATTGTTATTATGTGTAATTTTTCTCCTTAATTGCAATTCATGGAAGTGTATTTCCCAACTAATTAATTCCAAGGATGGTATGTTAAAAAGCTTAAATTATGATCTTATACGTTTTCCTAGCTTTCCTTTCAAACAGAGATAAACTTTAAAGAGGTTTTGAACTTCTAAATATATGTTTTTTTTATTTATTTTAAATAGAAATTAATTGTTTCCATTGCGGCACGCGATTAATTATACCGAAATGGCTCTCCCCCCTTTTTGAAGGAATTTGGCTGTATGATGAAATATATTTTAACTTGACAAATGTTAACATTTGCCCATGAGCTGAATTAAATTTCCGTAGTGTAAAGACTAGAACTTATTTCTGCTAATGTAGAGTTCAATCTCTAACTCGGTGCTTCTTCCCAAATGAAGTACAATAATTCATGTCTTATGTGCTTATATTCTATATACAGTGGATTATTTAATTAATTAATACACAAATTCTGCATTAAGTTCTATTAAAAATGCAAATTAATTTTTTTTCAATTTATTTTACTAATTACTAAAAGTCGTCATTTTTTTTCTTATGAGAGAATAACAATTATCAGTATTAAATTTTGATTTTATATATGTATAACTTTTTATAATTCATTTCTGATTTTAATTTTTTAAAAATTTATCTCATTTACTGCTTTGTTGTTCTTATTTTATTTATTTCACTTGGTTTTATTTACATTACTTCATAATTTCTGTTTACAAATATCATGTAAGTGTTTACTTTCCAGTTAGGGAAGTTAAATTAAATTATCAGAGAGAAAACAGTGGAACTGAGTATTCTCCAACTGAATTTTCGTAATCAAATACTTTTGTAAAAGTCAAGTACCATAAATAAGTAATATGATATGTGCCTGTATCCAGTGAATAGTGGATTATTTAATTAATGTAAGCGTGTTTCATTAAAAGTGTACTTTTGTGCATTGCGTCAAGTCGTTTTATTAATTAAAATGACGTAAAAAAAATTCCTGTACTCTTAAATAACGATTATAAATGTAGGTAGTTTTAATTTATTTAGATGTAACTTTTTTTTTATTGATTTTTGGTTTAATTTTTCTTATTTATAATGGATTACTTATTTAAAATGCTGTACTGTTTTATTGGTTTTATTTATACTACTCAATAAAATGTACTTTTCAAACAACGGTTGCTTTTAACTATATTTTTTTTGTTGTTGTTTCGTTACTTCTGATACTGGTTTTGACGTAAACTTGTTGTTTTCTTCTACCATTATTTGTAAATTTTAACTCTCTTCTCTAAGGAAAGGAAGGAATTTCACTGCTAGTTCATTGCAATGTGTAGTGGATTAAAATATTAAATTAAAATCCTATATGTGTTCCCAGTTTTCTATTAGAAGCAAGTAAGATTTTTTCGAAATTTGTTCTAAAAAGATAATATTATTAATTTAAATGGAACATTCCTATGGTGAATTTTCTGTTTTGTTTATTTGCATTAAAATGTCACAACTGCGCAATTCCGGTGTAATGCGAAGTCAATGGAATCTTCAAAGCGGAAGACCAAAAGTAATGCAAATAAAGTCGAGGTTTTTAATGTAATTAAACAAAACAGAAAACTTGTCCATACTGGCAGACGAATAATTACGCAGTTTCCGAAATATCTTTAAATTCTATTTTCAGAGTGCAAATTGAAGAATTTTTCTCTAATCTAGTGTTTATTCTCTTATTGGATTTTCGTAATCCAAAGTAGAATAAATTATAGGATTACTTGTACTTGAATTTTGTAAAGTATAGATTATTTAATTAATGTTTGTGTGCCTCGTTAAATTCTGTTGTAAATGCGTGGATTGTCAATTTGTTATCTAATATCTGAAACCTCTCTTTTTTCGTTTGCTTATAAGTAACAATAATAACTGGAAGAACAGTAGGAATTTAGATGTAACTTTTCTCGTTTTTTATATGCTTTTCTTCAACTTCATGTCGTGTCCTCAAATCTTGAGATCGATTTCTTATCCACTTCCAATCGAGCTACAGCTTTGAAATTTAGCACAGTGGTGGGTTTCCGGTGACAATACAATATTATGAAAAAAATTTGCAATCTATGTCTATTTTAAACCTAACAAAATGATACTAAAATTTTAGTCCTATATTTGGGCAATAAAGTTTGGAAGGTGATAACCTCACGTGACGTAGGGTTGTAACAACACCACGAAGCCAACAGAGAATACGCTATACTTTCGGCGCTGAACCGATGAATGACGTAATAGCTCGTGTTTCTACGCGCTTGGGTTTACTTTCTATTAGAATTCGCCACCAAACAGAAGTAGATTTTTTTTTTTTTTTTTTTACTTCGTGTGCGCCAAACTTTTCGCATTCATTTCGTCTCTGGGTCTGTGTCGCCCTTTTTTCTAATTCGTAATATGTAATATTCGTAACGAATATTTAATATGTGTTTTATATTGGAGAATTCGGTAATTGAATTTGGTTTACTATGCCTAACATGTCGTGTGTATTCGTGTCAGCCGTCACTAAAAAGTAGTAAATAAAATAAACAAAAAAAAATATAGGTATAAGCTTTTATTCACGCGAAAAAATGAACGCAGAAGTTGAAAATAATTTTTCTGATTACAATAAAATGCATCGTTCGAATAAAAGCGTGGGCGCCTTTACTTTCTAAGACTATTCCATTTTTTAAGGAAATATACACAAAATATAAGGTGCTATATAAGCGCCCACGCTTTTATTCGAACCATGTATTTTATTGTAATCAGAAAAGTTATTTTCAATTTTTGCGTTCATTTTTTCGCATGAATAAAAACTTATACCTATATATTTTTTTATTATTTGTTTAAACTTAACCTCATGTTTAAATGTTTCGTAAAATTACCGAGGTAGATTTTTTTCCCAATGTCTCTTTTTTTAATGATTTTTGCTTGAATTAGAACTTCTTACTAATGAGAGGTAATTAGCTTCGCTTGTTCGCTGGAACGCAAAGCAAGGCTCTATTAAAAAAAATATTGCAATTATCAGACATTCACGTCTCGTGCTCAGATGCAATATTTCGCAGTATTTGGTATCATATCCAACATCAAAACTTTTGATATCCTTCCTGGTTTAATAGGGAACTGTATACGTGAAATTGTAAAATTCTTTGCATAATAATATTTACGGTACTTTTTTGGTTCAGTATTTTTTTTATTAATTTATTTATTTTATATTTTAAGTATGCTGAGTTATGTCGTTCCAATTTTTAATTTTTTGTAACTGCATTCTGCAAAATTGCAATTATATATGCAATAATAATTTTGTTGTTGTAGTCGTTAAGTAATGAACAGGCCGAGTAAATAACTATTTTTCATTTATTATCAATATATGGGAAAGTGGCGGAATATACGTACATCTGAAACTTTCAAGTCAAAAAAGATCGAAAATCCCTGCGTTCTTTCGGATAGGGGATTAACATATAGTCACGTGATCAAAGTGAAGGGAATATTAGCTATTTTTAATAAATTACTAAGTGTTTTAGGGAAAAGTATGGCGCCAAGAAGACGCCGTCATGATTTTCTGTGGTCGCGTGGAAGCGATTTAAATATTCTTTTAGTAATAAGTATGCCAAAATGCGTGATTTAATATACCTTCAGCGCGGGAAATAAAACGAAACTGGAGTTTAAGAAAAGTGATTTTGGAATACATTAATATTGTACTAAGATTTTAAAATATATAATATTAGAATTTAAAGTAAAATTAAGTGAGATTATTACATATGTATGAAATGTTTTCGTTGTTGTAGTCATTAAAAGGCCGAATAAAGAGCTATTCCTTATTTATTATTCAACAAATTATGAGAGTGGCGGAATATACATCGTTTGAAAGTTTCATGTCAAAAGCGAACAGAAAAATCCCTGCATTTTCTGAGATAGGGATTTAAAATATAGACACGTGATCAAAGTGAAGGGAATATTAGCTATTTTTAATAAATTAGATAAGTGTTTTAGGGAAAAGTAAGTTTCCAACAAGTCGCTGATTTCGCGATTTTTGTGTGCGCTTGGAAGCGATTAAAATAGTCTTTTAGTAATAAATATGCCAAATGAGCGATTTAATATACCTTCAGCGCGGGAAATAAAACGAAACTGGAGTTTAAGAAAAGTGATTTTTTAATACATTAAGACTTTACTAAGATTTTAAAATATATAATATTAGAATTTAAAGTAAAATTAAGTGAGATTATTACATATATATTTTAAATTTGAATAGAAATAGGATATTACATTACATCATCCACTTGATGGATCAATAAAGCTGGATATCGATTGCTACAGATTGATTAATATTTGATGTTATTATAATGTATCTTGTGCTATGTTGTTCTAAATAATTGTTTATAGCCAGTTCTTTATTATTATTATTATTTGGTTATATTCCATTCTATTCGCAAATATGTTTCTGAACTTTATGTTAATAATTTTTTGAAATTCATTGTTCGTCCTTTCTACAGACTTATCCACTTTCAAATATTTTTCGTTTCGTTTCCCTTGAATAGGTGCATTTGATGTGAACGGATAAATATTTTTCCAAATTTTGCTGAATCAGTATTCTGCGCTTGACGTCTATCGTTTATGATGTGTCAAAAAAAGATGTTTTCGAACGTCATTTGCAGTAGTGGCAACTTTATTGTGTCGTTTTCTTATTCATTTTATGTTTAGTTCGCATATTGAATCCTGTTTTATCGCTTATCTTTGCATTTTGTATTGTGTCGTTTTATTGTGAAAGCTTATCTTTTGTTATTTATTTGTATTGCTTATCGAATTCCACACTGAATCTTTTGTAATCAGCGAATTAATTATATTTTTTCGACTTAACTCGCTATTTTGTCGGAACTGTATAACAAATTCATTAAAGAATAGAAATAAATAATAAAATATTCCAAATTTTGCGTTTGAGAAAACAATGGCATATAACATAAATTCTATACTGATGGTAATATTTCATCACTTATGCGATAAATGAAATTCCTATACCTCTTTATTGAGATAAATGAAGATGAATGCGTATATTCATGTATCTCAATAAGCAGGTATGGCAATAGATATATTTCTTGTAAATACATTTTGTTAATGAATCTTTATTAAAATATTCCGCATCGATGTATATCTCGAGCATTGTAAGTATTGAGTTCGTCCCTTTGTTTTATGCGTCGCATGTTAAAATAAAAAAACGGTTTGCATCAAATAAAAGGATCGTTTGTGAATGCAATTTGAAACACATCGGACCCCCCCCCTCCCTCCCCCGTGACTCCCAATAGCTACAATAATATTTGGAACAGAAAACTTGAATTGGAAACAATAACACCGATATTGAATGTTATTTTAAATGAGATACAATAAAAATGATACCATCTAATGTCTTTGTTACACAACTCTTATATTACGTTGTCTCTCGAATAAGTATTGTATTGATGTTAAAAAGAACCCTCTTTCGAAGATTTAACTTTCCTACGCATTATTTAAAGGAGGCTGTTTTGTTTTCTTTATATTATCAAATGTTGCTTTTGTTTGAAAAGTCATGGAATAATATTAGAAGTCTTTTTCCTCTATTTGCATGATGTATTTGCTCCCGTTTTATTTTGTTTAAAAGATAAAGAAGCGGGAAGAAATATATAATATCAAAATCAAATAGGAGAAACGTTTATTTGAGACAAATAACTTTTGTGCGTCTAATGAAATGTAGGCAGGATAAATTCTTACTGGTTACTCCCATTTAGCATTCGTTTTAAGATGGAAATTTCCATTTTCGTTGTTGTTTGTATTATTGAGTATATTTAATTGTTTATAAACTGCATTGGAAAAACTGATCGAATTAAGTCAAAAAAGAATATCTGTTATAAAACAATTGTAATTTATGCAGGGTGATTCAAAATTCAGTGTTCAAGTTACTAGAGGAGGCGGAAAAATGAGCAAGAATTACATAGGAATGTGTGACCGGAAACGCCACCCGGATTAGCTATAGAATAGACGATGACGCAGAAATAAGAAACCAGTAACGGATGAAAACTCTTTATTTGTCGATACTTGACGATTGGACAGTATGTGCACGCATCCAGTTTTACATCAAGTGCTCAAAGTTCTTAT
Organism: Araneus ventricosus; assembly: GCA_013235015.1. Classification (NCBI taxonomy): domain Eukaryota; kingdom Metazoa; phylum Arthropoda; class Arachnida; order Araneae; family Araneidae; genus Araneus; species Araneus ventricosus. The sequence goes on along the minus strand of BGPR01003034.1, from coordinate 141,596 downwards.
CCTTCTCTGGTACGCACGTTTCAAACCTCAATGTTTTCACATGCATTGGCGAACCCTTTCGAAAATCGAAATTCTTGTGACGAAGTCTACTTGTCCACAATCTCAATATTCGTAAATAATTGCATATGTAGTCATAATCACTTGCGTAGTCGGAATTTTAAACTACAGCTCTGCGAATAGCGCCCTCTAGCTCATGCGTTTGGCGTTTCCTACCATGCATTCTTATGCGAGACTTGGCTGATTTTGTGTTCCGTATCCTCCCTAACTGTTTGTAGGTTGAATTTTGCATCGCCCAGTGTAAAACTTCATAATCTAATTAAAATACGTTCATTTGCTCGATTATCGTCCTGCTTTCTAGCAACATGAGGGGTATAGGGGAGAGGCTTCGTAGTTTATGGATGACAAGTACTACATCTGTGCCAGCAACTCACTTTCCAAATTTCAACTCCAAACCTCGTGGAAGTTTAGACAGTGGAATACCAGCTTGATTATCGTCCTTGCCATCTGGAACGGTTCAACATTACAAGTTCCGTTCCCAAATACCTCTGTTCTAGCTTCAGGACGGGACGTTTTTCAAATTCGGGATGGTACTGTTCACCCCACGCCATCTTGAGGACATCTGACTACTGACAGAAAATATTAAGCGGGCCATTCACCGTTGATTCATTTTGGAACACGGGAAGGAAAAACCAATCGTCAAGGTCGAAAACCTGTGATATTTGGAGAAAATGATTGGAAGTGGTGGAATTCCAACGAACTCAAAATCCAAAACTCCATCCGCCGATTCCAATTTGGGACCTCGATGCGAGGGTAGTGGTAAAACAAAGGATCTGCCTACATTAGGACCTTGCGTCGAGGCTAGAAATGAAACTCGAAATCCCCCGTGTTGGGGAGGAGGAGTGTGGTGGGAAGAATT
>BGPR01003034.1:108342-139231 GCA_013235015.1 Araneus ventricosus | reverse complement strand
GAGTATTGCTGGTTCGGTTGCGTGGTCCCTCCTCACACTGCAAAGTTCATCTGGTCTTCTGCTTGGTCCCTCCTCGGCCACGAGCTGGGTCCATCTAGGGTCCGGCTACTCTGCGTCCCTCCTCACAGCCACACTTATGCGCTGGGTTTCATCGGTCCTCGTTTGTCCCTCACCCGAAGCCACATACTGGATCCATCTGGGTCGCTCTCTGCAGTTCCTCTCATAAGCCACGTACAAGGTTCGTCTGGGTCTATCTCTTGTCCTCCTCAAGCTTCGACACACTTCACTCATCCGGGATCAGCTGCTCTGCCGTCTCTCACTATACCATGACACTTACAAGTTCATCGATTCAGCTGTTCCCTCCTCAGCACGCACCTGAGATCCATCTAGGTCCTCTCTGCCCGTGGCCTCCTCACAGCCACTCCAGGTCCATCTAGGTATTCGTCTCTGCCCGTCCTCCTCACAACCACAGGCTTCGTTCGCTTGCTTCTGCCCGTCCTCCTCACAACCACAGGGACAGTCAGACTGAACTTGCCAGTTTAAGTATTTCGTTCAAAATTTGAAGATACCTACAATTTAGGTGTGAGGAACGCATACCAAATTTCCTTCGTCAATCTGCTCATCCTTACGTTATCGTGTTGACAGATGAACGACAAACAAATGTTTCGAATTGGAACCAAAATGGTTTTCGAACTCAGGGAGGTTTAAAACATTGAGATCATCAAAATTTCGGAAGATTAAATACTTTATCTTTCTATATTTCTATTACGAGAAAGAAAATATCTGTAATAAATATTGACATTTAATACTTTTCCTTAATTTGTCTCAGTTTCTCTATACATTTTATAATAAATACCCATAAAATATTGAACTTTCTTGGTGTTGAAAAAAAGTTTGTTCATAAATAATCAATTTTCATTACACGGATCTGTGTAATGAAAGATGACGAAAAGACAGTTAGATCACGGTACGAAACCTGATACTACTGAAGAATCAATCGCTCTGGGAACCAGTGCACGTAACAGGCCATTCATATCTCTTCAAATGGAAATTTTGGAACACAGCAAACAATCGTCAAGGTCAAAACCTAGGGAAATAGCATGGCGCTGGAAAAAGCAGAGTTTCCAACCAAGCACAAATATCGATTCTTTAGGTGGGATCCTGATGCGAGGGAACGCAAGATCAACGTGACTAGACTGGGACACATCGCGAGCGAGCTACCTATATCGGAAATCCGATGGGGGAAGTAGGATCGAAAGAGCAGCTGTGGGGAAAGAAGATACTCTGCCCTACTGTCAGCGCACTTTGGAGCTTCAGATGAATGACGTGCCTGATTTCTCGACTTGAATGAGTGGGGAAAAAAAACAGTGTATAGGACAAATGGATGGAATGGACACAGATAAATTGCCACTTGAAAGCTGGGCATTACGAAGAAAGGTAAACAATTTGTCCCAACAACTGGTTTTTCCACTCATTTTGATCGAAAAAATTAGACAAAACATTCACGGATAGTTACCAAAGTTTGTTTTGAAACAAGGTTCAAAGTCGCAGAAAATATTTTACTTCTGGTTTTTTAACTCTTCTTGCTATTTTTTGAAATTTTTTAATTAACTGTTTCATTTTTTTTTAAATTTATTTTTCGATTTTGAACAAGACTCCTCCTTTCCTTGTAATGACCAGCGTCCCGAATTAAAACAACAAAAAAATATGATTGTTGTAGGCTAGTTTGTGTCATGATGAAAATAGTTTAGATTTCACAGACTAGGCGCCATCTCTCATGATCATTGTTTCGCTGGCACTTCTCAGAGTTATTGTGTAAAAAAAATTCTTCATAAGATAATTTAATGTGTTAAAATATATTATTTCCCTAATGAATTTAAGATTTTTAATTCATTAAATGCCTAAACTCTTATTATTTCACGTTTCCAAAAAAATTGCGTTAATATGATAGCACGAATTAAAAATAAAAGATAACTCTGTTTTGAAATTCTTTAATTAGAATTATAACCATTTGGGCGCCATAATTTAATTCCTGCTAGGGATAACAGTAGACGTTAAAGAAAATAAGCTTACTTGATTTAAATACTTTTAATTACACATAAAAAGAGATGACATATAGGGACAAACAATTAAGGACAAAACATTTAAGGATATATAAAATATACAATTACTTGGGGCTGAACACCGTGCTTATTCGTCGACTTCAGAACTTGGAGTGACTGTCTCTTCCGACGGCCGCTAGGTGGCGAGCTCGTAAAGCAGTGGGGTTACAGAATTTATTTTTAATTAAAAAAAATATTTTAATTGAGTTTGTAACTTTTTTTGCAGTTACGTCAACATTTATGTGCAACAACAATGAAAGTTAAAAGTTTCACTGCTTAGATAGAAATAAATGAAAAACAAGCGTCCCAATTAAGCTTACGTATTCATAGAATTTACAAAATGAATAACATCTGTTTGACGGTCATACGAATCTTACTAGGGCGGAGCTTTGGATAAGGGATTATAAGGTAATATTTCATAGTTGAGTTCTGCGTTCTTTCCGAATTTAATGCGTAATTCGAGAATTATAATAAGACTATTATAAGTAATTACTATGTTCTTTTAATTACAAGCCATTAATTCCATTTGATGAATTAATTGTCAGTATTAGATAAGAACCACGTAAATTGTCTGTAGAAGAATCGGAACAATTTATTATCCATCAAAGCGAAAGTTTCTCTCTTTTTCAAATTTGTTTATGTAATTTCTGCAAAATGGCAATTTAACTATAATCTTTTCTTAGAATTTATTGACAGGATATTAATTTTAAAGTCTTTGGTTATTTAAAAAATCAGTTTTAAATATTCTGAAGAATTGCATGTTCTTCTTAACCTTTTGCAGTCTGAATGCTGATCAGATGGTTTATAATAAAATCCTAAACATAAATTAATACAATTTTAAACGTTTTTTTTACTTTCTTTGTAGAGAAATCATTATAGTCGTTGAACATTCGATTCCAATCTGTTGATGAACTTCTATACGTTCCTCCCATTGGGGTCTCAGGAAGGGAATTGATTCACACGCCAAAACGCCACAAAACTTGGTATGCGAGATCCTCTATATCTCGTTAACTACATATGTCAAAAACATAACTAATGTCTTATTTTAGAGATAAAAAGTAAGAACAGAAATTACAAAAAAAAAAAAAAAATGTAATCGGAATTGTAGTTCATGTCTACTAAGTCGCAAAGTTGGGCAAAAATACGCATGAATTGGTGACGCGATCCTCTATATCTCGGTAACTACATATGTTAAAAACATAACTAATGTCTTATTTTAGAGATAAAGGGTAACAACAGAAGTTATAAAAAAAAACTTACTTAAACTTAAAAACTTACGAGAAACAAAACGAATCACGCGAGTCAAGTAGTCCTACGCCTTTAACATCAGCGGCTGTTTGAAAAGACAGCCAGCCTCCCGTCATTTTTTTTTTTTTTTTACACCACAATGAATCCGAAAAAATCATTTTTAGAATTATATCTGTCTGTGAACATGATAATTCGAAAGTGGAGCGAGCTAGATAAATGAAACTTGTTGTGCAGATCTGTGTAAAATTTTGAATCAAATTCGTCAAAGAGTAGATTATCTGCCTTTCTTTGTGTTTGTGAACGGGGTAACTCAAAAATGCAACACTCTAGGTGCGTTTAGTATTTGATATTTACACTCAAACAGTAGATTAGGGTCAAATGCTGATCCAAATCAGTCTACGGGAAGAGGTACGGTTCCAAAATGTATACTCGATTCTCTTCGCTATACAACGAAGCTAAACACAAAACTGGACATTTCGTGAAATGTAAGAAAAAGCCGAAGGGGGAAACACTCCCGCTGGTTTAAGCAGGAATGTAAGATAAAATTAGTAGTAAAAAATTTGGACAATTTAATTGCACACTTCTTTTTACTTTCTCGTGTACGAAGTATACAAAGAGAAAGTATTGGAATCGTCAAAAAATTCGAACTCTAGATTCTGTTCGTCTGTAGTCTTTTAGCCCCAATTGAAGATTTGTCTCCAATTTTCGTTTAAATCGGTTAAAAAAAGGCGTTGAAATTACATATTCGTTTTTTTCCCTCATTCTACGACGCAAAAAAAGGCGTGAAGGCTAGAGCGAGTTTTTTCCCCACCTTATTTCGCTGGCTTTGAAATTTTACCGTATGTGACCGTACCTGAGCAAGTAATGATTCCTTGCTGTCCCATACCCTTTGAGGGTTCTCTACAGGAGGTCGCCACAGAATGGTGAAGTCAAGATGCTTTGTGATTTTGGTTCCCACTCGACTTAAAGCATAGGAAAATGGGATTGGTCGAAAGGTACTCCTTATGTACCAGGCAGTGATAAATGGGCTCGCTACATGGGATCGTGTTGTAAAGAGATGCAATTCACAAGGAGAAGGGATAGAGAACCAATGAATGAAGGAAGGAGAAAGTATCCTATAACATGGGACAGTACACAATTTTGTAATGAATTACCGCTGCCTGAACTAAAGCAAAGTCAAACGGGATTGGTTAAAACGTGCATGCAGTGGTGAGGAGAATTCCTCAGGCGGGAGGGATACCATGGCCCAAGAAACCTTTTGCTCGCTCGTAAATCCATACTCAATGCTGCGATGATTGATTGCTAGTTTTCAGAGCATTCATTGGACTGCAGCGACAAAATCCAATAGCAAGGTCTGTCGTTTGGATTATAGTAGAGTCTCGATAATTCGAGGTGGACGGGACCTGGTCTACCTCAAACTATCGAATGATCGAAATCATAAAATTTAATAAATATATAAATGGAAATAAAAGCAATTTTTAAATTTCAGTGTAGTATATTTAAATGAAAAATGTACTTATATATTATAACGTAACTGCTGATAGCAACAGGTTAATTAATCTTAAAATAATTGCCAATTGTTTTTTGTTTAAACACATTGCTCCTATATATCGATCTTATATATATCCCATTTTCTTTGGGAGGGGGCATTTCTGCAAGTGACTTCGGGTGCGCAGTGGACAAATGACCCGTCGAAAAACAATAAAAACCAGATGTAGTAAGTATTTCACGTGTTGTGTATGTGTTGGTCATTATTTGGTAGCTAAACCGATTTTTTTTTTCACTAACTCGGATTTATGGAAAACTCGAACAATCGAGACTCGAATTATCGAGACTCTACTGTACCTTACTTTGAGAAAGTGATATCATAGGACTTTATTTCAGACTGGGATGGTACTTGAATCTCATCATAGCAAGAAATCATAGGACTGAAAAAAAAAATTGGGGGCTCCTGTTTATCCCTATTGTATTACTTTACGAAAAGTTTCAGTTAATGATTAACAAACGCTTAATTAAACTTTACATCCGATCGATATAGTGTAATATTATTATTTACTACTGAGGTAAATGCGGTAATTAATTTCTTTATTTCTGATCTATAGTTTTAATTAATTTCTGTTAAAATATAAATTCACCGTGTAATCCATTTTTTTATCTATATATTTTTTTGTAAAGGAAATATCTCTACTAATAATAAAAGCGAATGTGCGTCTCTCTGCGTGTGTGTGCTGGTCCTTTACGGGACAGAATGTTGGACATAGAAATACCAAATTTGGCGCAAACATCCTTTAGAAACTGGGATTGTGCACTTTGGAGCGATTTTGAAATTTTAATAAGAACTTTGAAATCTTTGATTTTTTAAAAAATTTATTGGTACTTTAATTAATTAAAAAGTAAGTTAAATTTTGATGCTTTCCCACAAGAACTTCCGAAAATATGATAGCACAAAAATTATTTTCACGCCACCTTAAAATTCAAAACAATTATCTTTTTAGGGATAAACAAAAACATAAATTATCTAAACATTTTGTCATATATATTAAAAACAGGTGGACCGTCGTTTCTTTTCAGTGAAAAGAAAACGTCCTATCAGCTGGGTCTTCGTGACAAACCCGAAATAGCATCTACGTTGTTTCCAGAACAAAACAAACTCTAGACTTTCCGAGCAAATCAGTTAAAAGTGTAAAACCAATTGTCTTCATCTTTCCTTGTTTCATAACGTGTCTACATTTGTATACTTATTTAATAATCACCTCCACTATCTCTCCGAATGAAATACACCACGCAATCCCCAACAAAAGCAACGATGCCCATCCCACACATGCGCAGTGTCGCAAGGAAATCTGCGTCTGTGATTTACACGCGTGAAAAAATGGCTACCGATAAGATTCTACTGTCTGATCTCGGCCATTTCTCAAAGTCAACGAACGTGAGGAAAACGAGCTGCCGGCAGCATACTAATCGGCCTCTTTTGTATGCAGAAGAGGAAGGTGCCGGTCATTGTTACCCGTGGTGGCGGGATTACCTGGAAGGAGGTGGTCGCCGATCAATGGAGGGGTAATTTCCTGGCAATTAGCGATGGCTTGATTTGCCTTCTTCTCAGACGACGCATCCGCTTGCTGTTGTAGCAGTATCCTGGTGTCTTTTGTAATAAGAATAATTAATTAAGTCACTTCGTGAATATGCGCTCAGCTTTTCGCTGATATCTGGCCAGCTGCTGGATTCTCAAGTCCGGCTAGGTAATTAGCTAAGTAAATAATCGTTTTCCCACCACTTAACTAGCTGACTTTTGCTTTTTCGGGGACTTAGCTACTGAGTGCCAAGACGTATGGGTTCTTCTGTAAATGTCAAACGTGTTTCCGAGTAAGGATAAGAAACTTGGCGATCAAGTTTTGTGTTTCTTCCTTCAGCTTTCGTTTTTACTTCCTCGTATACAAAGAGAAAGTATTGCAATCATCAAAAAGTTAGATGTCGAGATTTTGATGAATTTCCACGTTGCTGACCTTCCCGAGTCAGAAAGAACCATTTCTGGAATTCGCAAAGAGCTAGACGAACGAAATTTGCTACTTAGTCTTGCCATCGAAAGTGTAGATAGCTGTCGAATTTTAGTCGAAATCCCTCTACGGAAAGTATGTTTGTACATTCTTGTGCGTGTATGTGAACACAAGAACTCAGAAACGCAGTGAGGTAGTTACATGCAATTTGGCAAATGCTTATATGACCAGATTTTTCGATCTATCAAATTTTGGTCCTAATCCGTCCGTGGTTTGACTGTCTGTTGGTCTGTTTAGTCGTGTGTACATGACCGCTATAACTCAAAAACGCAGCGAACTAATTAAACGAAATTTGGTGTGCTGTCTATCAAATTTTGAACCCAATAGTTAAAAGAGAAGATATTCCAAATGCTGTCTATCAAATTTTGAACCCGATAGTTAAAAGAGAAAATATCCCAAATGCTGTCTATCAAATTTTGAACCTGATAATTAAAAGAGAAGATATCCCAAATGCTGTCTATCAAATTTTGAACCCGATAATTAAAAGAGAAGATATCCCAAATGCTGTCTATCAAATTTTGAACCCCATAATTAAAAGAGAAGATATCCCAAATGCATTGGCGGCGATTGTGTGGCAAAATTGGGGTGGGGGCAAAACATTTATAGACCCCTAAAAGTACAAAAAAGGTAGGCAAAAAAATTTAAAAATTTAGTTACAAAATTAGCTAATTTTCCGGGACATTTTTTTGATATAATTCCCAGTTTTAAGGAACTAAAATGAAATAAAAATTACATTTTTCCCATCAAAAAGTGGGTGGCGGGGGCACCGCTCCCTCACAGAATCATAGCCGCTGCCCAAATGTGTAGTGGATTTTTTTTCGTTATACTGTGATGTTAAATACAGAATTGTGGAATCATACGGAAAGTCGATAATTTCACAAATATCCCATTATTCCCGTTGGATTTGTAACAATGTTCGGCAACAGATATGAGACGTAACGCTGGGATGCGAGAGGATGCTCTTTCGCTTACGCAAGCGATGAAAAACAGCAGGAGTGGTCTCCCCTAAACTTTCTCGTACACTTCCCAAAACAGGTGCTGTTTCCCCTCCCTCCGCGTGGATGAAAAAATTCAAACCTTCTGTAACCCAGGATCCAATGACTATCAGAAAATATTTAGGTAAAGAATCAAATTCAAAGAGATGCGTACCGATTAAATGCGCACCGATTTCCACTCTTGCCGGCTCAAGGACAAAGTCACTTAATCCTTCCGCGTGCACAGATTGCTACCAGTACGTATGCGCATGAGAATCGGATGAAAAAAATTTAATATGCAATTTGAACGCCACTTTTTGACGGATTTGTCCCAAAATTTTATACGGACCTACATTTATGACGATAAAACTGTCTACCAAATTTCATCCATCTAGCTATTCAAGTTTTTGAGTTATAGCGTTCGCATGACCTCGAACATACAGACAGACAGACTTCCCGTTGACGGATTTTGTCCAAAATTTGATAGAAACCTACAAATTATGTTTAAAGAGCACATACCAAGTTTAATCCCCGTAGCTCTAATAGTTTTCGAGTTATCGTGGTCACAGACAGACAGACATGATGCCAAAATTGTGTGTTTTGGACTCAGGGAGGTCTGAAATGTGGAGATTCGTCAAAATCTCGAGTTCGAATTTTTTGACGATTACAATACTTTCTCTTTGTATACTTTTTATACGAGAAAGCAAAAACTATGAGTAAAATGTTTGACTTCCTCTCCCAATGCAGCTTTCTCTCAGTATTATGGAAATTGTTTAAGCGATGCCGACTTCATCTCATGATGGGTTTTAGACGAACTTTTTTGAGATCATCCAGTCTTAAAGTATAGCTTCTTAAAATTTGCATCCCTTCGGCAAGTAGGTCTTGAATTGACGATTAGTTTAGGGAATTTTAGCAAAAAAATGCTGTTTTTTCCCTGTTTGACAAAAATATTTATTCCAGTTGCCTTTGTTTGTCAAAACGCCGGTTTATAAACGCATATATGCGTTACTACTGAACATTATAAAACTGCTGCAGAAACGGTCAGCTATGTTTTGTTTTCAAATGTATTACGGCTTATAATACTATATCCTAGGAATTTAAGATATTTCTGTAACATTTAATGATTTTGTGAATGCTTTTAAATCTCGCTGGAATTATAAACTTTGAGAACCATCGAGAGGGTATCATCCGAAAGCAATCTTGCAACGTTCGATTAAATGGCTCTCCAAGGTCCCATATCACTAGTCTGTATCTTTAATGGGATGCATTAAGTTAGAAGATGTCATCCTCCAAATATAATGTAGTGTAATGTAATTTGATTTATTTACCTCGGTTGGTTGGGCGTCGTAAGCATCGCAGAGGTAGTGCCCCATGGTAAATCTGTAAATTAAGGAATCTAGAAGTTCGAATGCATATTTTTATCTTGTATTTCTAATACTAATCCAGACTATTGGGAATTAACTCTGAAGGACTTAACTTATTCAGGATTCTAACGCATGATAAACAAGGAATTTAAGAGTGATTTTTATTCAGAGTGGTTAGAAAGATTTATATATGTGTTTTCTTTTCTTGAACTTCCATCAGCATCAGTGGCGAATCTAGGATTCCGGTCGGGGGGGGGGGGGGGGTGGGGGAAAAAAACTTTGTATCGTCGTGATGAATGTCAAACTTCAAGGTTAAATTCAACCAAAACTCTTTAACCTTACAGGCTTTACTCTCCTGACAATAAGAATAATAAAGAACACTACAATACTTTCGATAACTTAATAAAAATTACAATGAAATACTAGCCAAAAAATGCAAACCGCTTCAATGCTACAAGTACAAGTGGAATGACTGCAAAAGTAGCAAAATTTTCGAGCATTTCAAGCCAGAAAGCAATGTTGAAACCTTTTTATTATCTTTTTAAAGAGAGAAATTAAGAAAAAACAGTTGTAATGACGTTAAATTAAATCAGGAATTCTGGCTTGGCTCTGGGGGGGGGCTGTAGCCCGATAGCCCCCCCCCACCTGGATTCACCACTGATCAGCATTGAAGTTTTGTTTTCTACTGAAATTAACAGATGGAGCTCAGTAGATATAAATATTACTGGGCCGTTTACAGAATTTTGTTTTCTAAGAAGTATTCTAAATTTTTTTGGAAACAAAAATACACATTTGCAAAAATTTAATTTTTAACCAATTTTTGCTTTATTTGCTTGCCTTTTGTATAAACTTTATGTATTAGAAATTATATGCGAAAATTCCGAATAAATTTTAATTCAGAATGAATTTAATTTTTAGCCGGGAAATCTTGGAATATTTTTTTATGCAGTACTTAACCTTGAAAAGTTCAGAAACTCAGCGCGAGACTGAAACAATAAGTCGCCGTGATCATCATTTATTTGTTTATTCTATTTCCATGATTCTTTTTAACACACTATTGTTTGCAAAAATGTCGACATTTCTTTCTCAAAGGTTTAATATAAACAAAAGTCAACATTTCTTTATCAAGGTTTTAGTATAAATAAAAAAGTAAACATTATTATTATAATCCCTTTCTTTAAATGTTATTATCTCTTAAGCCAAATGAATCTAATCTTTTTTCGTGATATGGCCTATCTTTTCTAATTTATTTTAGAGTTGAATTAGTTTTATTATTACAGCAATGAAAAAATCAGTTGCTTTATTAATCCTTTTAAATTTTATATATTTATTTTGTCTATCATGTTTCCATACGCTCCAAAGTCATGGTTTAGTGATTTATACTTAATTCGAATGTCAGTATGTCACATTCTTTTTTAGGAGATTTTAAAGATCGATGTTAACAAGATTAGAAACCATTATACCATTAAACTGTGCGAAAAGGACTTATTTGCAGAAACGATCAATTTTCTGTCATTATTTTTTCGCCTTTGTGTTCTTAAACGTGCAGCCAGAGACTATGTTGTCCAACGTCCCAGATAACGATCGGGAATCGGAATGACGAATGGTTCTTGTCATTACTTTTGTTCTTTCTGGCATATTAAAAATTGGTATTATTATTTATTTTTTGTCTCCTTACCTATCGGCGATATCGGAATGGAATTTTGATTCTGCTTCGCCCTTGGCCATTCTCGTGACTTCCTTCCAGAGAATCATTTTCTGGGTAATAATTGTCGAATCGGACGCTGACCTGCCAAGACCGCCTGCATTGTTCTGGAAGGAAGAAAAAAGTGGCGCGAAAAAAAGTTCCATACGATATAATTAGCTTCTCGCTTGATTGCCGGGTCTTCCAAAATGTAAAGCACTAGGGTATTAATTGTAGGGCGAAAATAGTCTTTTCTGATGCTGAACTTCGTGCCCAAAGGCTAAGTCCTTTGATCTTGTTTGTTTATATTTCTTGTGAATAACATTCAAATGTATTTCAATCGAACCTCATTACTAGGAATTCGATCTCTGAAGTGATGGGAAAATGTATTCCAATCGAACGTGGTTTCGATGTCATAATTTTTGGGAATTAACTTTCGCGAATAAATTTGCTGAGATTCTTTCGTCATGCAAGGGACTAATTCGAAGAATAGGTGTCAAAGAAAGACTCTTCTTTTTTAAATCCAAGAATAGATGATAATTCTTTGAAGTTGGCAATCATTTTCAGCTTTTCTGCTGCATGGATGTGAAAAAGCAGAACAATTGAATGTCACTGTCCTTAAAAAATTCCCATTGCGCTGGGTTAACTGTGATGTATTATTGGATTCAGCTTCTGGATTTCTAGATTCATAAACTGGCTGTTCGTGATTTTTTATGGAATGCAGTTTCCGAAGATTTTTAATTATTTATTTTTTTTCACTTATTTGGCAGTGGTGCTATTCCGTTTGAATTTTGAAGCTAAAATTTGGCTACTTATTTCTAAGATTTGTTAGGTTTGTGTCTGGGGCCTTTGCTAGCGAATAGTACCTTGGTAGTTAAAAATATCTTAATAAAATGATAATACAAACATTAAATAATGTTTGTATTATTAGCAGTTGTCTAACAGTTGAAGATTAACTCAATTTTCAGAGTATCAAATTGTTTATGAAAAGAGTATTCATTATGATTTGTCTTAGAGAACCAAATGCGTTCTTTTACACACCGAATAGCTGAAGTCCGAATACGTATAGCAATGAGTCAACATAGAGTTCTTAAAAAAAAAATTGTAATTACAATTCTTTTACGGATCGAAAACAATGGATTTACGACCCAAATTCCTTTAGAAAGATTTTGACGCCGCTAACAAAATTTAGAAAATAGGCGAGAGAACAAGCACTAATTAAGGAAAAATTGAAGATATTCGATTCCACATAGTTTAGTGAAATATATTAAAAGGCTTTAAGTCAAAATAACCTTAACAAATTTTGCTGGTATGTGATGGAATAAGCCATGTGAGAGTTTTCGTAATTACACTTGTACCATACAGCGGCTCTCAAAGTGTTCATACACTTACGATTTTCAATGAAATAGGACTTTATCCATTAATTAAAATTAATATTTCAGAATAGGTATTTAATAATAAGATCTATAATTTGTTCTTAACAAAACTACATGAAATATTTTAAAAACATAGTAAAACTTTATTTTTAAGAAATCAATAATCAAAAAGTAACAAAAACTTTATCTCACAAAAGTGTTCGTACATTTAAAAAAATCTCTACATATTAGTAAATATTCTAATTTTTCGTTAAATTAATATTTAGTAGGATACCCTTTAGCATCCACAACAGCTTTTAAACTTTTGGGAATAGATTTCACTAGTTTTTTAGTAATTTCTGCATCAATGTTCATCCATTCTTCCATCATTACTGTTTTTAATTCGCTTCTTGTTTTAATGTCGTGTTTTCATACTCTAACCTCCAGTTCTCTCCAAATATGTTCTATTGGGTTTAAATCTAGCGATTGAGGTGGTGTTTTCAAATTTTGTGGACATTTCTGGAGACACCGGAGGCGAATGTTGAGAGCGGTGTGCTTGGGATCATTATTTTGATAAAAAAAAAACAAAGTTGTTTCCAATGCCCAAATTTTGAGCTGATAATTTTAAATTGTCTCTTAAAATATTTATATAAAGAGCTTGATTCATTACGCCATCAATAAATACAAAATTACCTAGTCCTGATGCTGACATGCTCCCCCACACAAGGATACCTCCACCGCCATACTTAACTGTTCCAATTAAGTTCTTGGGATTAAGTTCCTCATTTTTTCTTCTCCATACCATTATACGTCTATCGGAACCAAAAATGTTAAATTTGCTTTCATCTGCAAATAAGAAATTATTCCAATACGTTTCGGGTTTATTTAACATTGATTTTGCGAAGGAAAGCCTAAGCTTTCTGTTTTCCGCACTAACAAAAAATTTTCTACGGGCAGAACGCCCATTTAATCCAGCTGCTCTGAGAACTCGACGAACAGTTTCCTGTGAAATTGAAGTAGAAAATTTTTCTTTAAATTCTGCAGAAACTTTTAAAGCACTCAAACGTGGATTTTTCACAAATTTTCTAATTATAAATCTCTGTTCACATTTTATTAACTTTGCCGGTCAAACTTTACTTACCTTGTTTTCGATCCAATTTTCTTCTTTAAAGCGTTTTAGCACATACTGCACTGTAGAATGGGATAAATTAACTAATTTAGCGATATTCCGAACTGATTTACCACTATTATGATGAAAAATAATCAATTTTCGAATGCTGGTTGTTGTTTCTTTATGAATACGAGCCATTTTTAAATAATAAATAGAATATTACGGTGTAAACAAGCAAAAATTAAAGCCAAACGATTTTTTAAATCCCACTGCAATTCAAAAATAAAAATAAAGCGACATACGATAATTTAAATTATGAATTTATCCGAAAATATTTCAGCGTACGAAGACTTTTGTAAGATAAAGTTTTTGATACTATTTGATTATTGATTTCTTAAAAATAAAGTTTTACTATGTTTTTAAAATATCTCATGTAGTTTTGTTAAGATCTTATTATTATATACCTATTCTGAAATATTAATTTTAATTAATGGGTAGAGCCCTATTTCATTGAAAATCGTAAGTGTGCGAACACTTTTGGAAGCCACTGTTATATGAACAGGAAACTAAAGAACGGGTTATGTATCCATTTAGACACTGTCCATCGAAAACGTTGCTGTAGAAGCAAGAGAATAAATGGCGCGAATAAGAGTTCCGTACGATACAATGAGCTTTTCTTTGGATTTCTGGCTCCTCTAAAATGTAAAGCTTTTTGAGGTTTTAAAATGTGACATGAAAACTACTGTTGTTGGCTTCAATTGATGTTGAACTTCGAACATTCGTATTTCAAGGTTTAACTTTGATCTTGTTTTTCATTTGCCGTGTGATGATCATTAGAAAGTATTTCAATCGAAGAACCATTTCTAGGAATTCTCTCACTGAAGTGATGGGGGAAAGTGTTCTAGTCGTACGTGATTTGGATGTGATAATTTTTGAAAATAATGCCTTTCATCGTCCAAGAGAATCAACATGCAAGTTCGAGGAATAATCTCCAAAGAAACATTCTCCTTTATAATCAGGATTGAATGATAATTCTTATCTTGAAATAGTTCTTTGAAGTTGGCAATCATTTACTGGCTTGTTTATAGCTTAGATTTTAAAAAAAAATCGATTTAAATATCGATGTCTGTAACATTAGCCTCCAAATGGATTGGATCTAATTGTCATACTTAGAAGAATTGCTAATGTCTGCCTGTGGCCTTATTTTCTAAGGATTTTGCATCGAAAATACGGCAATCGTGGTAAAATCTTTGAATTTCTCTATTCATAGACTTATTTTTTAACTAGCGATAAGTGCATTCTATTGAAAGTAAATCTTTGAAGCTCTTTTTTTATTTTGTGCCTTGACACTTTTCCTAAGAAACGTATACAAATTAAAAATAATAAGAGATACATCAGCTTTTAGTGTGTAACTAAAAGCTTTTGTTAATCAGTTGATATTCCAGGTCGCATGGTCATTTAATCTACTATTGAAAATATCGCCTTTTCAGTGTTCATCATTTTTTTTTTCGTAACATACATTTCAAAAGAATGTTTTTATCTCATATGGATTAATTTAATTTGCCGATCAGTTTTGCTTTCAGATTACTAACCAGGGTTGCGGTGATTTAAATCAGTTGATTAAAATCACTGATTTAAATCGCGATTTAAATCAACTGATTTTTTTTAAAAAAATCACTGATTTAAATCACTTTATTTTAAATATCAAGTTAATCTGTTTTAAATAGTGATTTTTAAATATATATTTAAAGAAAGAATATATAGAACATTAAAAAAAATATTTCATTGACTTGATGTAACTAAAGTACTTTCCATATCTTTATTTTTGAGAACGGAAGCAAATTAGATTTTAATGCTTTGCGGAGCAAAACAATAATTTTTTTTGAAATATGATGAGAAAACATCATGAATGGGTTTAGTTTATTGTCTAGACATAGAATCTACAAAAAAAAGTTTTTTTTAAAAATCTTGCTTCATTCCGTGGGGGGGGGGGTCATCCCCTTCATGAGAACCCCCTTAGATACAGCCACCTTGATACACGCGAAAATTATTGTTGAATCTTACAGAAAATTATAAATTAAAACTTCCAAGAATATTGGAGCAAAGTTTTCGAGTTACTTTGCTAAAATTGTTAAACGTCCAGAACTGAAAAATTTCTTATCTCCGAGTCAAGGAATTTTCCCAAACTTTGTCTAATAATTCGTATTCTGAAACAAAGTTTCATAAGACTGCTATATACATTCTAAAAGGACTACTATTAGCTCTATCCTAAACCTATTATTTTTCATTTATAGTTGAATTTAACGGTTGAGAAGCTTCGCAGCAAAGAGTTAAATAAATCTCTAATGAGCAGCACAATAAAATGCAAAGTATGAGATACTCCTTCTTTTATAAAATAAAATAAATATTGTGAAAGGATCATGCTCACAAAGAAAGAACATAGTAAAATGCAGTGAGTTTCATTTTAATATCGGAGAAATCTAGATAGTGTTGGGGACAACAAAGTTTTTATATTGCAATAATGTTCAAATGTAAGATAATTAAGAAATGCATATAAATGCTCCAAAAGATATACAAACATCTACATAGTGCAATTTAAACTATGATCTATACTTATGAAAGGCAATGTTTGTGAGCGTGTGTGCAATGTCCAGACGAATCTATCGCACTTACAGTCATGAAATTTGGTGCACATGTAGTCCTGATGGTGACTCAATGCACCTTGAAGCCTGAATTTAAAAATTTCATGTAGAAAATTTTTTATTTAATGTTTTGGATCAAATAGATTAGTAGTAAAGAAAGCTTCAAAACATGTGTTTATAATGAAACAAATTAACAGCTGAGTGTAAAATTCCATAATATTCTAACATACAATAATATATCTGTAGTCAAGAAATGAGAATTTTTATAATATTGTTCTTTTTTTCCTTAATAAAATTGTCTTATATTTCAAAAGTATATTATTGTTATACACACATTCACAAATATTTTTTAAATAGTTGTTACATTTTTGAATTAAATTTTTTAATTTGTTTTTTTGAAAAGAAAGTATAGCTTAATGACTGGTATGTTGTTATATATATATAAAATTCTATGACTGTAACGCTCATTGTCTAATATACAAATGTTAAATATATATAGTTTTAAAAAAATCATTAAAATCAAAAAAATCTTGATTTAAATAAAAAAAAATCCGATTTAAATCAAATAAATCGATTTTTTTGAAAAAAATCAAAAAAATCGACAACCCTGTTACTAACACAGCATGCTATAAAATTTCATTTTAACTATTAAGTAAATGCTTTCCTAATATCTGCACGTTAATTTCACATGGAATGAACTACACTGGAGTCTCCCTATAACGAAATCGCTTGGTTCCAAAGGAAAAATTTGTTATAGAGAAAATTTCGTTATACGGAGATTAGAGATTTTTGCAGTTATTTAAGTAAATGTTCCAAACTTTTCAATTGGCGCGATGAGTTCAAATGCATTTAATTATGATTTTCAATTGAATATGAAGTAATATATATTATAAATTTGTTAAAATTATACTAATTTTTATTGTATAAATAAAATGCTCAAAAGTTAAGACAATTCACCAATTTAGAGAATAATATGTACTAGTATGTACTTACATTTATTTTACTTGAAAAATTCCGTTATTTTACATTGCTTTGCATTTCGTGATGTTAAATTTTCACATTTTAAGAGTGAGTGGTTCCAGAAACAGGCACGTATGAGCGAATTGGTTGCACAGAAATTATCAACTTTCTTCAGAAATCGAAAAGATAAACCTCTGACAAAATTCGTTATAGGGAGACACTACTTCGTTATATGGAGAATATTTTGAATGTTATTTAACATTCAGATTAAAAATTTCGTTATAAGGAGAAATTCGCTGTAGAGAGACTTCGTTGTAGGGAGACTCTACTGTATAATTATAATTTACGCTCCCATGGTAAAGTGAAGAGTTACGAGTAATGTAAAGTTCTCATTGTATAAATCAATTACTTTGTGGGATAGCTACAAAACATACTGCTGTAATCGGCAATGCTTAATTTTTAAATATTAGAAATCTAACAAATATTTTTACGGCTTGTATTAGCATCTAGTAACATTTCAGTGTTTTGATTTCTTATTAGCGCCTGAAAATAAATTTGTTTTTAATGAGATTTGATTTGAAAAAGGGGATTTTTGACGTTTTCAGCTACAACGGCTATTATCCCGTATTCATTCCAAAGTTCTTTTCAATCCGTAATCAAAAATAGAAACGAAAATTGCCATCAAAAGATGGGCTAAAATTATTGCCGATCTGACTCGGTCAAGAGAGAATAAAATGGCACCCTCCTAGAAAGGCCTCCATATTCTTTTCCCTTTTAATGAGATCAGAATGTAACTTTGTGCCGATTTTCCCAAAATGGCGAATGTAATTGAGCAAAGAACATGCTTTCAATTTCGTTTCCGCAGTGAAATTTCTTCTACAAAAACCATTTGAAATGTTGCAAAAAAGACTTTAAAGACTATTGTTTATCAAAAGCAAGAGTATTTAAGTGGTGTAAAATGTTTAAAGATGGCAGAGAATCCGTCGTAGAGGAATCGCGTTCTGATAGACTATCCAATTCGACTCGGTGGCGTAGCTGCAACTTTTGACGCCGGGGGAACTTGCAACATGCCGCCCTTCCTTTCCAAGTTAAATAAACTTTTTAAAAATTATATTCCATGGTAAAAAATTGTTTAATAACGCAATTCGTCGTGTGACGTTCTCAATCTCTGCAGATACGTTGCGAAATCGCACGTCCACTACCAGTCTTTCTTTCACACACCGGTAATTTAACGGAAATAGGCGAAAAATATGAATTAATCACAATAGTTATTTTTTTTTTCTGTACACAGTGATTGAACTAGTGGCGCAGTTCTTACTTATAAAACTGTTTTCCTACATGTCTGATTTTGCTGCCACTTTTCAAGGGAAGTCCCGTTGAGGCCCCCCCCCCCCCCTCAGCTACGCAACTTCTTCGACTAACCATCATGTTCAGTTCATGGAGTTTATTCCAACAGTCGCATAAGGGGTGACTTCCGGGGCATATTGTGATTTTTTCGACAAAGGTCTTTATCAGTGGCCTAGCAAGAGGTAAATGACGCGCCGGGCATGGTACAGTAGAATCTCGATAATTCGAGGTGGACGGGACCGGGCCTACCTCGAATTATCGAAACCATAAAATTTATTAAATAAATAAATGGAAATAAAAGCAATTTTTAAATTTCAGTGTAGTACATTTAAATGAAAAATGTACTTACATATTATTACATTACTGCCGATACAAATAGGTTAGTTACTCACTTAAAATAATTGTTTTTGTTCAAAGCATTGCTCCTATATATCGATCTTATATATATCCCGTTCTCTTTGGAGAGGGGCATTTTGCAGGCCGCTTCGGGGTGCGGACAGTGACGCCAGTCGAACAACAATGCCAGCCAGATGTAGTAATTCTTCACGTGTTGTATGTGGGGGGCTATTTGGAGCTAAACTGATTTTTTCACCAACTCGGATTTATGGAAAACTCGAACTATCGAGAAACGACTCTATGTATTGTCTTTTCGCTCCTCTCATCGTAATTGACTTTAAAAAGTGGAATAAACGCACTACTATTTTGTCACTACGGCGCCCACTAAGTCTGGCGCCAGGGAGCATATGTACCCCCTTCTTTGCCCCTCCCTATTACAACCCTACTGGATGAAAGTCTGACCTTTTAATTCAACATTCATATTCCTTATATTTGTATTGTGTTTTTTATCGGTTTTATTATTTCATTCATTATTTGTGTTATTTAAATTATGAATGCTATTTTTTTCATTCTTTACCTTAAATTAAGTTGTCACATTTATTGTAACTGAACTTTATGTAGCTTGGTTATGTTAAATTAAACAACGAACTTTTGCTGTTGCTGATAGATGGAATAGAAACTTTTGCTCATCTTTTGTTTGCCACTGAGCATTTTACCTGGAATAAGTGCCTCTAATAAAATCTATTCAAAACACTTGCGTATTCATTCTATTGAAAAGACGAATATTTCATCAAAACTTTTTTCTTTTCCCTTAGGGCCTTGCAAGCTCTTACAATAAAAGCGATTAAAATTCTATTAAATCTTTTTTTATCCGTTAAATGTTTTTATTAAACGCTGCATTATTTTCAAATTTAAAATTTATCATAATAGTGCATTTTGACTTATTTTATACCTTTATTCGTGTTATGATAAATAAATAAATAAATAATTAACGAATTCTCACAGTTTACTTTTCTATTTTAGTGTCATCCTAGGAACTTCTGTGTTTTCTCGGTTTTGATTTCATAATGAAATCTTACGAATGTCTGAAGAATAAAAATATGTATTTATATTATAAATATAGACACGTAGTATATAAATTTGCATATATTTATTAAGAGTATAATGGACGTTTAAAATGTGAAAATTCAGCCCAAACTGTAAATTACGAGTATTTTAATTTTTTTATTAACAAAAAGAATACCAGCAATTGTCTGACAATTGTCTGAAAAAAAAAAAATTGTCTGGAAAAAAATATCGTTATTTGTTATCTTAATATAAATTTTTTTTTATTCATATTGCGCATCGCTATATTGACATTTAAGTATATTTTTAGTATTTTCTGAAAATGAATTTTCGTAATCTTATCCACATTTTAAAATACCCCATGCGCAACATATTTTTAGCTATAACTCTAAAACTTTTATCCCATGTTGTAAAAGTATTTATTGATACACTTATGCATTAACAGATAAATCATTTATGAATACATATTATTTTGTATTGAGGGCCTGGTGCATAATTATTCCAGTGATTTTTCGCTAATTTTTTAAAGAAAAATAAAGTATTTCCAGTTTTGAAGTAAAATTTTAATTTTTTATACAAATATTGTGTAGAACTATTATGTTTAGTTATATCAGCCTCCCGTTTTTGAAGCAACACGAGGGCTATTTTGGGATTGACCTCGTATTTTTGAACATCGGTCACATGACGAGGTCGACACCTGCGCTGGCACACCCTCTCCAAACTTCCGCACCGAACATACGGGAGGACGTTTGGCCCCCTACATATGATTTAATGTGCAACAAGCCCAATACACGACGGATCTTCATTGGAATCGAGTTTCGAACTTGGAACCCTCCAGGTTCCCCGAAGCCGAGACCTTACTACTAGGCCACCGCGGTCTCAAGAACTAATATGAACTAAAATATCTGTTTAGAGAATCTGGAAAAATGGTTTTATCTTATATTTCAACGCGCATGGAAAAATTTGAAGTTTTACAATATTTTAATACATTTTATTCATTTTCTACCAAAAAATCAATAAATTACAAATGAAATTTGTTTTTTTGTTTTTTGTTTTTTTTACAACGCAAGTATGAAAATTTGTTATGAATATTTCAGAAAAATAGCTCATAAATTGAGAAACTTTATGAATTTCCATTTTACTTTGAAGTCGGAACGAATTAAAATTGTTTGATAATTCTATTTCCATTTGTAGTAGCAATTTTTTTAAAAAAATAAATGAAACAAGAACTGAGTTTCGTAACTGCGCGCTTCCTGTTTCCGAATGAGTCAAGTGACGTCACAATTCGCAATTAAGCATGCGCATGAGCAAACCTTTTGTTTATAGTAACCTTGTGATCATTGAAAAGAAGCCTTTCACGAAAATCGTCTGCTAAATAATCAAACAGAAAACGCGGAGCCTTTTCTCTGTGTGTTATGAGATCTGATAGTCACTGTTTACTTAAACATCAGATCTTCAGAGGCGCATCGAAAGAGTATCGGAAATTTCGAATTCGATACAGGATGCGTTTCATATCCGCTGTCTTCTCGTATTGGCAATAATACTTCCTGCCACAATTTTCGTGGCAAAGGGTTTTTATTCTCATTCGAACGAAAGGGGTTTTGTGAAGGAAAAAAACGAAGGAGTCAAGACGTGGTCAAGTGGCTCTAACAAGCTTCCTCTTTGGGGCTGATAGCGGAACTTGTTATTTGTTTTCCTTCCTGCGGAAACGTTCCATTTTCCCTTCAATGGCTGCCTTTGTGCGCCCGCGACCTTGCCTCGCCTTCTTTCTTCGCCTTGTCTTCTTGGTCTTTTTGTTCTGCTCCAGTTGGAACTTTCACGAATTTCAATCCCTTTGTAAATACGGGAAGATCGATATATACTCAGTGGCGCAGCGAGCGTAATTAGGCGCCAGAGGCTTAACACTTATTTGCCCCCCATACCAATGTCTAGTTCTTGATCTTTTGGCTTTAAAAATGTAAAACAAATGCTAAGATTTAGTCTTCACGTGCCCTCCTAGAATAGTGCCCTGGCATCTATATTCCACTTGCTCACCCCTCGCTACGCCACTGGCCTTACCAGGGTTCGTACGTGTCCTTAAAAGTCCTTACAAACCTTATTTTTATGCCCCATTTTTAAAAAGTCCTTGAAAGTCCTTACTTTTTGCCACCTCAGCTAGAGCAAAATATATGCAGTATTTAGAAAGTGAAAGATCCAAAGAAAAGACTGAAAGAAAACAACTGAAACGAAAAGCTCTAGGAGGAAATAGATTTTTTAAAACAAAAGAAAATGTTCCAAACCAAATACGCCAAGCAAATGATTTAGCTAATGAGGCTGAAAAATCAAAGGACAGAAATTTATTGATTCAATCGCATGAACTAAGGAAAACAATTACTGAAAAGAAATTAAAATAAATACCTTGGATGTAAAATTGAATGGAAAACGTTGGGAATTAAAAAGATATTTAATTTGATTACCAATTTCATGTGTTTTTTCATCAATTTACTAATTCATATTTTTAAGAGTTTTTATTGTGTTAAATTTTTAATGTATCTTCTATGTTTTATGTTATACTTTATCATCTAATATGTTGAATTTGCAAAAATGAGACATTTTATTTAAAAATGCGTGTGGCAATTCGTTAAGTTTATTCAATTTAGAGGTCCTTATTTTTTGGTTTTTTTAGTCCTTAAAAGTCCTTGAGAGTCCTTGATTTTCTTTTAAGGAAATGTGTATGAACCCTGCTTACTATCAGGCATTTTAATATTTAGACCAGAGGTATGGATACTATAGAGAGAGGAGGATAAATACCATAGTACAGCCGATCCTTAATTTGGTTTTGTGAAGTAAACAGAAATGTGTACTTCTACGAACTTAAGTGATTCTAATATAAAGAACAAACGTTATTAAATAAAGTTGACAAAATTTAAATAAATAAAAAAACCCCACAAAACATTTATTAAATTAAAGTCTGTTATAAGAGCTAGATTTATTTTATCAATACAAATATAAATAAATTTTATTTCGAACAGTAGAAGAATTCTTCTTAACCTGTAAGCCGTAGTCACACGACTCCCTGTTGATTTCAAATTTAAAGAGGCATGGGCCACTTTATCTGGTAAACATCAGTTGATTGCATTGAACTTGTATTTTTACGCAGTTCCAGTGGCGAACCCAGAATTCGGGTCAGGGGGCTGAAGTCATAAAAATTTTGTATCGTCGTGACGAATGTCAAACCTCGTGGCTTATGTAAACCAAAACACTTTTAACTTTGCAGACTTTACTCACCTGACAATAAGATTCATAACGAACATTACAATACTTTCGATAATTTAATAAACAATACAATGAAATAACTAGACAAAAAAGTTTTCGACCGCGTCATCGCTACAAGTACAAGTGGAATGACTAGAAAAGTAGGAAAATTTTCGAGCCTGTCAAGCCGGAAAGCAATGTTGTCACGTTTTTATTATTATTTTTTAAGGGAAATTAAAAATAACCAGTTGTAGTGATTTTAAACAAAATCAAGAATTCTGGTTTAGCTCTGGGGGGGGGGGCGGCCGCCCGATACCCCCCGGATTCGCCACTGCGCAGTTCCATACACATAGTGCGTCAATTTGGCGATGAGGCTTAATTTTTAAAGACAGCTGCATAGCCAGCCATCAGGTATCCATTATAGAAAAATTCTCCGTAATCCAAGCTGATAGGCTGGTGTCATTTCATACAAAATTCTTTGTGCACAGTGTGTCAATCAAGCGATAATACTGTTACAAGGATAAAAAAAAATTATCGTAACAATGCTTTTAATCCAGGATACAAATTTACTGCCTTAAAATCTATCTTAAATATTTGCTTTTTCCATGAGATATTGTTTTTTAGCTGCATGCTGTGAAAAATAACTCTTTAGAATGATGGGTTTAATCACCTGTAGTTGAGGAATTTTTCACCGCTAGATGATACACGACTCATCAAAATGGAAAACAATTTTGATGCGTCAACTTATTTTAACCCTTTGCACTCGAGAAGCTACTCTCAGTCGCGATTCTAGACGGTGCATCATTTTGGCGTTTCTTGATTTTGATGGTTCAAAAAATACTTATAGAAGAATACTTAAGAAGTTGCAGGTTAATTTTTCAGGAAAAATGAACTTATACAATTATATTTCTTTCATTTCGAAGCAATAAAATGAGCCCTTGTCATCAATGAATAATTATGCATTTATTTTTTCGATTGCAAAGCGTTAAATGACATTCGCATAATTTAATTAGGCTTAGCTACTGTTAGGTTTCGAACAACTTAAAACTACCATTTATATATGCGAAAATTTGTTTCGATTGTTCGTCAAGTTTCATCAATCATTTATGACAGCCGATATACAAGTTTTAAACATAAACTTAATTTGTTCGTTTCCTTCCCGAAAACCACTCGATCGAAAATATTCTCGAAATAAGCAATTTCAATAATCGCAGCCAATGCTAGAATGCGCTTTAAACTTCTTGACTCGTTGGAAGCCATTTCCAAAATTTGTTGTCGTGTAAGAATACTTACGTAATCCATTCCTCCGTTTTGAGAATAACTTTTCTCTAATATTTGTAATGGCATTCGTATCATGTGGACTTTATTGATTTATTTGCCGCTTTCAAAATAATTTTCCGTTTGTCCATTTCCATTAACTGTCGCTTACATTTCAATGGTTATTAATGATTTATTTCCTGTTCAGTCTGGAGTCAGCTTGTTAATGTTAGTTTCAAATGGAAATTCTTCTCTTCTGTTCTACAATTTCTGCAGAATATCGAGGATGTTGTAATTTAAAGTTTCTGTAATCAAAATTGTGGTAAATGGGTTTTGGTACACGTAAGTATTTTACAGATAATTACATTTGGGAATACTCAATTCGAAGCTCGGGAAAAATTTTTAGGACTTCTTTAAATTCTTTTCTACTCAATTGCTAATGTGATTGTTGCCAAGTAACATCCTTATTTTATTCCTTAAAGCTACGTCATTTTCCTTTACAAATGTTGATTTCTGCATCGCTGAGAGTACTAGTTATTGAACTTATGGAATTCCGCTTATCATAATTATGATGAATTTGGATAGAATTCTTGGTTTCACTAATTAAATTATCGTATTTAGTTTAACATATTTAGGCGGATGAAAAAATTTATTTCATAAAAATTGAGGAATTTGATAAAATTATTCTTATATATAAATTTATGTGGTTTTGAAATTAAATGCTGAATGAACGCCTACAACATAAAAGTTCAATTTTTCTACATTCCTTCATAAAAATTTATCCACAAATAGATAGTTTTATTTTGTTTTATTATCGGAATGAAATGACTACAATAGAATATTTAGCAGTTAGTGCATGACTTAACCAAAGGATTTTTTTAGACGTTCGAAATAAACTTCATTAGAACGGAAATCCTTTGCTCTTTCCGATGGTGTATCTATTTTTTTCGTACATTTATCCGAAACCACGCTATTGAGAAATGAGTGCGAAAAATCGCCCAAAACAACACAAAATATTACATAAAAAACTTTCTAGATTAAATTTTTAAAATTCGGCTTCGAGGTGCATTCAGTCACCATTACGACTACCTGTATGCCAAATTTCACGGCTGTAAGTGCGATAGATTCGTCTGGACATCGCTGACAGACACACACACAAACATTGCCTTTTATAATTACAGATATGATAATTGTTTTATAGTGACCAGAAGTACAAATTGTCTGCAAAGTTTTGGATATGTAGCCACGAGCTTACCATGAATGATATTAAAAAAATAAATTAATGTTTTCTAGTTTCGTTATAATTTGGTTGATTTATATTTCATAGAAAAAAGCGAATTCGGAAACGTGATACTTTTAATAATTCGTGTGCGAACTGTTTTTTAGCGTTCGATTTGAAAGAAATTGTTTCAAACGTTTCGAATTTCTAAAGTGAATTGATTAGCTGTAATATGAACTGCAGCATCAGACTGCAGAAAAGGAAAATTTAATCAAGAATGTTTTTCGTTACTAGAATTTTAGCAATTCAATTTCCATCTTTTCTCTTTTTACTGATGTTTATTTTAATAATATTAATTGTTTTTTTTCTGTATTTAAATGAAGAAAAATTCCATTATCTATTTATTGTATTTACACTTTGTTATTCATCCGGATTGATATTTTTTCATCTCGAATAAGTAAATTAAGTACTATCGCTGAAAATGTGTTTTTGAAAGAAAAAATGTTTTTCATTTAGAATTTTGTATTATAAAAATGTCATCACTTCTACGTGCTTTATTGTTCGTAATTTATTGCTCATCCTGAAACAAAGAAGGAGAAAAGCCAACTTTAATTAGTTATTTCTTGAGAATAAAATAACATTAAAAATCGTAAAAAACATGGCGGTCGCTGTTCGTATTTGTAAAAATATTGGGTTCATTTTCGGATAGTGAATCCTTTTTAATACATTCTTTTATTTCAGAATCAGGGCCGTATTTACACATTTCTCCGCTCTAGGCCAAAGCATATTCTGCGCCCCTTTTAAAAAAGTTAATAATATATCTATTTTTTTTTTCTTCAATTTATTATACAATAGTTAGTTTTTGAAAAATGTAAGCACTTAAAGCAATTTTTATAATCTTTGAACCACATTAAATTTTTTATTCAAAATTGCACTATTTTAAATAGCCTAACATTAACACCACCAACAACAACAACAAAATGCGGTAAATGTGGAGTTTACGGTACACACATGTTTCTCGACAATTTTTCTTGGCGTAATTTCATTTGCCGTCGCCAAATACTGTTTTGGATGTTCAGTGCGATTCTTATTGCTCTCTTGCGCATGCGTCACCTGAAAAGGAGAGATTGAGTATGCAATGCCTCCGGCATTTCAAGCGTGTACCGGGCAAATTTTTTAACTTAAAGAAACAACAGCGGCTTCGCTTTCAGCATAGCAGGAAACTAGTAGCTTCGCTTTTTCATTGAATGTTAGGAATACAGGTTTCTTTTAAGAAATTTCGAAAACTAGAATTTCTGCACGCAATTCCTGCGTCATTTCAAGCGCGTACCGGGCAAATTTTTTAACTTAAAAAATATCAGCGGCTTTGCTTTCAGCATAGTGGAATTCTCGTAGCTTCGCTTATTCATTGAGAAACGAAACATACAGAATAACATACACGGTACTGAACGATATTCAATTCGAAAAATTCCAAACGAAGTTTTATTCAAATTCGAATGAATCGACCAATCACATCGAAGAGTTGAACAAAACAGTCCAGTCGAAACGTGGCACAATATAACCTGATACTCAGAACACCGATGAAAAGATCAATTTGTGCGCATGCGCGCTTATCACTCGTTAAAAACATCTAGACGCATCCAAAACGAATGTTCTCTCATCTCCGTTCTTGGCGGCAAAGTGTTGGCGACCCTAAGAGGAACGAACTAAGTGCGTACCGTCAACTCCACATTAACCAAAAATACTTCATTGACTTTCTTGAAATACCTGCTAGAACTTCTTCATTCGCGCTTTTGTCCGTTAATAAGCTTGAAGGGTTACTGAAGTGGACTGATCTTATTAAATCTATTTCAACGCAAAGGGACGATAAGATCCGCAGAAGACAAAATATGCGCCGTTCAATATATTTTATGTAACGAATGTAAATTAAAAAAACAAACAATTTATATGACTTTTTCAAAATAATAATGAAAAATTTGTAAATATTTGATTATTATTTCTTCTGCATAAGCGCCCGTCCTGATGGCTGCGCCATGGCCTAGGCCAGTGTTTTCCAACTTGGTGCCCACTCCCTACAGGGGGTGGGGGGCAGTTTGATTGATAAAGGGAACAATTTGAAAATGCACTCGTCTAGAGTTCAAAAGCAACCATATTCTGCGATTTAACTAGTGTATATAAATTTTCAGATCGAAACGGCACAGTTTTCTTTAGGATCTATCTACTCGCTGAATAGTTTTCAAAAATATATATGTGATATTTTAATTTTTTAACTTTCCTAAATAATCTTAACGACACCTCATTTTTAATACTTTTACTTTCATCATAAAAAGCGCACTACAACTTTCTTTTCGAGTCACATGCCTTTTCCGGGAAAATTCCCTTCTCTGGGTACTTAAGCGTTCTGTGCATTCATTTCTGCCCTTTTTTCACGCCAGCATGTAAGCTTTCAACAACAACGCGCCGCTCAGGCGTAACCTTCTAAAAACTGGTCATGGAGCTACGTAAAAATTGAATACTTTACCTATGAAGAAATAACGTAATATCCTAAATGTCTAAATAAAAGAAGATTAAACCATATATTGTCTCTTCCATGATCAAAATGGACTACATTTCACCTTTTTAAAGCCTGATCTTATATATATATATAAAGTTTTTAATCCCCGCCACCTTTAAAAAAAATCTGGTGAACTTGCGAAAATTTATTGTAATTAAAATGATTTCATACTTGAATTTCATTCTGTTTCTGATTATGTTTTGAAAATTTACCTAGTGTTTTCTTCCTAAAACTTATCATTTAAATTTCGTCAATACACAATTTGATTTTTGAATTTTAAAAATTATGTGTATGTTACATAGGGTGCAAAAGAATTTTTGAAAGGCTTAGGTTGGGCATGACACAAAAAAAGATTGGAAAACACTGGACTAGGCTGTCCTTATGAGAAATCGGGCCCTGTTCAGAATTTAATCAGTGGTTCCTGCTACTTTTTATTTATGCTTGAGTTAGGTTGTCGGCAGTTGCTGTCATAAAGTATGTCGCGAAAATCAATATGAAAAAGGAAACAAGGGTAGCTGTGTCCGGTTTAATTCCACGTTTTGAGAAAATGTGTAGGATTAACAGGTTTATCCATCCCATTGATTATTATATTTATTAAAGTCTATTCAATAAATTTTTATGTGACCTTAAAAGTTTTTTATTATAAACTAGCAGTACGCGCACGGCGTTGCCCATGGAATCAGGACTTCAACTAAACGAAATAAAAAATAATAATAATAATAAAAAACGGCCACAATGGCATGAAAAAGTTCTGAAAACAAAACAAAGGATTTTCCCGCTTATTTTTCTTCGCGATAATGACATTTCAACTGTATTAAAACAATACAGAGTACGTTAATCCGAAACGATATTTAAAAATTGCAACGTCAAAATGATTATTATACAGCAAGTAAAATATGCGAGGCATAAACACGTTAATACACTGCCGAAAATAATAATCGAAGTCTTTCAATTGAAGGTTACGACGTCACCTGCTCTCTGCACCGTCAGCCAATGAAATCGCCGGCAACGTTCCGGAGAAGTTACGCGCGAGAGTGCTCGCTAGAGAAAAATATCTTTCAAAGTGACCAGGAAAAAATTAATTTAAAAGAAAAACGGGAAAAGCTATTTTAACCGTTCTTGTTTTAAATCCGACAGAACCGTTCCAGTCATAAGCTGAAAACAATTGAATATAATAGTGTTATTAGAACGTCGGATGCAGCAAAATTAAAAACAAAAATAAAATTTCGATGGTAAAACTGACTATTTTTTAAAAATTTCTCAAAATTCAGTATATTACGTTTGAGGCTCAGAGCAAACTACATTAGAACGAAAATTGTTTGTTCTATCCGATGATGCGTCGATTGTTTTTCGACGATCGTTAGAGAAGATACTACAGCCGTAAACGTGCCAAAAACGACCCAAAACAACACAAAATATTAAATAAAAAATTTTCTAGATTAAATTTTAAAATTCCGGCTTCGAGGTACATTCAGTCACCATTAAGACTACCTATGTGCCAAATTTCAAGGCTGTAAGTGCGATAGATTCGTCTGGACATCGCACGCACACAAATATTACCTTTTATAAGTACAGATAAACTTTTTCGGTATTTTATGCTGTTTACAAATTTTAATATTTATAGTTCTTAAATTATCGTAAAAATTTTATTTATTTACTTTTAAAAGTCGTAAATTTCGGAGAAAAACATTGGTAACAATTTTATTTCTCATTACGCTTTATTACCTTTTTATTTTTTTCCGTCGGCCATTAATCTTTGGCATGAATAATAGCGAGGGAAAAATTTTTTCAAAAATTAATTATATAACCTTATTAGTAATATTTAACGCAACAGTTTGGAGTTGTTTCATTTTTTATAGCAATTTTTACACATTTAGATGCAATTCGCAGTAATAAATCCGAAATTCTTCGGTTAATACTTGTTTACAGTTGCCTAACTACGTTCAGTTCTTCATTCTAAAATATAATTACTATAATGTTGAAATTTACGTTCGCAATTTAATTTGTTTACTTTAAAATCGTTATTTGTAGTGCAAGAAGGTTCACTGTCAGTTTTGTTTTGTATTGCTCATGAATTAATGCTAATAGGTCGTGGGCATAGTCGAAAAATATACAAGTATGAAAAAACTAGTTCTTTCTTGAACAGAAGTTGAAGAAGTGCGTTCACCTCCTTCTTTTCTTGGTAGCTTGCCAGAAAAATTCGGTAGTTGTTTTCGTATCTTAGATACTGACTTGCTTTGGGAGAAACCTTCAACTCCCAAAACCCACTGAGATCGTTTTCAATCTAAACGAACAAGTTTGTTTTCTCTGCAAAAATAGCGCTGATATCAAAAAATGTTGAAATGGTTCATTTAAATAAAGTACTATTTACTTATAAATGTTATGATCTTCGTCAAATACTAGCAGATATCCATAAGTCATTTTTTTTTATCCTTTGGAAATAAATTTAGTTTAAATGTATTAAAAGAATAGAGTGGCAACAGAACCGGGATATCAGGTGAAACTCACGGAATTTTATCTATATCGAAAAATCAGGGAATTTTATCGATCTAGAAAAATCAGGGAATTTTATCGATCTAGAAAAATCAGGGAATTTCATCGATCTGGAAAATTCAGGGAATTTTATCGATCTGGAAAAATCAGGAATTTTATCGATCTGGAAAAATCAGGGGAAATTAATAATTATTTGTTACTTGAGTTATTGTCTATAAATTAGTATCGTATGCCTAGCTTTTTTTGTAATAATAAATGGAATTTAAAAAAAAAACTTATATTCATTTATAAAAGCATAAGATTTTGATTAGAGCAATTAATTTATGATTTGTTAAAGAATAAAGATTCGAAGTAATATTTTGGCAGTTTCTCTTGTTTAAATCTTTGCTA
>BGPR01003034.1:81900-92196 GCA_013235015.1 Araneus ventricosus | reverse complement strand
ACATGTTATATTTAATTTTATGAAACGATCAATATAAACTTCAGTATAAGAGTAAGGATGTACAGAAATGTATTATAATACTATAAATCTACGTTACTTTTTATTTTCTCGTATACGAAGTATACAAAGAGAAAGTATTGGAATCGTCAAAAAATTCGAACTCGAGATTTTGACGAATCTCCATGTTTTGGACCTCCCCGAGTCCGAAAAACAAAATTTTGGAATTATGTCTGTCTGTGTGTCTATGAAAACGATAACTCGAAAACTATTAGAGGTACGGGGATGAAATTTGGTATGTGATCTTGACACATAATTCGTAGGTTTCTACCATATTTCGGACAGCATTCGTCTACGGGAGGTCTGTGTGTCCGTGTTCATGTGAACACTATAACTCAAAAACTTGAATAGCTAGATAGATAAAATTTGGTACACAGTTTTATCATCGGGAGTGTAGGTCCTTATCAAATTTTGGGCCAAATCCGTCAAAGGGTTGACTGTCTGTCGGTCTGTGTAATCGCATACTTCTAAATATTATAACTCATAAACCCTCCGGCTTTGATAAATAAAAATTGGTATGAGGCCTGCTAACATTAACTGTAGATCCGTCCCCAATTTTCGTTTCAATCGGTCGAGAAAAAGGTGTTCAAATCGTCTATTTGTCTTTTCTCACTACACAATGACGCGAGGTTGTTATTGCGTAATTCACTTGCTCTAATCCTTACCGCTTCTACCCATGCCTTTCGTCTCCAAGCTGACGATTCCTAAGCTTTTTTCTCCACTGAATTAGGGACGGTTGTTCGTTTTACTGCCTTTTAGCATATTTTTTTCCACGTGTGTTAGGAGTATACGAGAAATTTTAGGGGAGGCCACTCCCGCTGGTAACTTTTAGACGATGGAGGATATCAGAAACTGATGGTTAATCTAAGTTTTACTGTAAATGTAATTCTACAGGAAGAAAAAAAAATGTTTTGAAATGGCAGAGAATGTATGGACATTCTTTCCTTATATTGTCATCAGTAGCGGCTCGTGGGTTCAGAAACGAGGAAGGCTGCAATAAAATATTTATCAAGAGAATACAATTTTAAAAGCTACTTATCTCTAAGTAGGCCAAATTTTTTAGTTCCAAATCCAGATCTGAAATTTCCTGCCTTTCAAACAAAGTAAATAACCAGCATATGACATTTTCTATTAGTTTTACTAACAAAAATTCAAGTGAATGTTGATGTGACGATTCCTCTGACGAAAATAATAATAATCGGAGCTCCACATGTACACTTCCCTCCTGGTCCAGTTCACTCGATAACACTCTTTCAAAAATGATTATCAAATAACTCATACACAGAAAATTAAAAACATATTAAATACATTTTTTACTGAAATACTGTAAAAATGTGAAAGTTTTAGAATAGTATTATTTGCGTGAATCTGTCGTCGCAACACGAGCGGAAAGCGAAACCCATAAACAGCCAATCAGATTGCAACTTGTGTGAGAGCGAGGAAAAAGAAGAATATATTAAAAATAGCATGTTTTTTTCCTCGTTCAGTTGGCTCCGTGCCAGCCAGAGCTGTGTTGACTTTCAGCCCATAGCCAGTCTAAGTTAAAGGAAGAAAGAGTTGCTTTTTCAATCCGGATTTTCTGCTCAGTGAACGGATTTCGAGGGGGGTGGCGATTATTTTGTAGCTCAGACCTGCTCTCTCTTCGTTTGGATTCATTTTATGCCTTTTTTTTTCAATTTTTTATTACTTTTTTTTGGATTTTCATAAGTCATTGAACTCTTAAGAGTGGAAAAGCAAGCACATAAGATTGAAAACGAAAAATACAAGTTTAAAAAATAATTTCAGGGGGTGCTGCAGCCCTAACGGATGATCCGCCACTGATTGTCGTGGTGCATCATGAATTTCTATCTGCTGCCTCAATGAAGCCAATTTACATGACGTCACTATCACATGACAAATGTAACTGCACATGCCATCTAACATCCAAATGCACGTCGTTTTACCCTCTGCTGTGACGTCATTCCATATTCTCTCGCGCTGGATGCGCGGTGGTTTCCTAATTTAAATTGGCACAACGCATTCCACGTGTATCAACTCGACTCGATTGTCAACAAAGAATGTTTGTAGGGTATTTTGCGAAGTTGCCTTGAGAAAGTCTTATAAAAGGGTCTGAATTCGGAACAAAAACAACTCGCAGAATTTGCCTCGCGATTTTGACACTTTTTTTTTATCACATTGCTCTTGGTTGTGTATTTTTCCGGAAATTCATAAATATGGCTTCGCAAACTCCCTCTTTAATTTGAAATGTCACCACGTGACTTCTTTTTATTCTTCTCTTAAAATTGCCAATTTCTGGCCACCGTTTTTAAATCGGTTGATTCAATAAAATTAAATTGACTGTGAATCCTGAATAATGTTCATGAAAAACCGCTTTAAAACTTATTTCAAAAATATGGGAGTTGGAGAAAATTACTTTAAAGCAGATATAGTAAATATTAACCAATAAATTGAAATGTCATGCTTTATGACAGTGTTTTCGATAGGTTTCTGTCGCAATAGTATGAATTACTTGTCTTAAATGTAAGAGCTTTTTTCCCTTTTTAATGTTTGTTAAAGCCATTAATTTGCAACGTGGTTTCGGTCTTTAATAGTGAAAATTTCTAATTGCGACTAAATATGGTAATTTATAGTGCCTTCTTTTCGTGCTCGTAGTTTAACACGTTCACGCCCAATTCGTGTTTCTCTCCCATAGACGGCTAATCTAAGAGCGCTATGCTTTATTGGGCGGCGCCGAACTGAAGTGAAAAATGAAATTTTTCGGCAATGATAACCATTACTGCTCTTTATGTTTTTACCACTATTGCTATCATATTTTTGTCAGCACTTTGTTTCAAACGTTTTAAAAAATTTCATAAGAAATAAATAAAGAATTACGTTTATAATATTGAATTGTTATGTTTATACTATCGAATTTATTATATAAGTTATGTTTATAATATTAAGTTGAAATAAAATAAATCTTACTCTTTCAATTAATATACGTTAAATTTCCATTATTTTAATTTTCAATTATATGGAAATTTTTCTAGTTATTAAACGAACGTTGATGGTACGCACCGCCTGATGAAACATTCAAGTGCGAGTCACCGGTGCTGCGCGCCGTCTGATGGGACATGTAATTGCGAGACACCGGTGCTGCGAGCTTACTGATGGGACATAGTGCGAGACACCGGTGGTACGCGCCGCCTGATGGGACATGCAAGTGCGAGACACCGGTGATGCATGCCGCCTGATGGGACATGTAAGTGCGAGATATCGATGGTACGCGCTGCCTGATGGGACATGTAAGTGCGAGACATCGGTGGTACGCGTCGGCGTGAACGTGTTAATTATTCTGTTTTTTCTTTAAAATAGAAAGGGAAAAAAATGTTTCAGATGTTTCCGGAGAGCCTTGAAGTTTTTGAAAATATGTGCTATGTGTTTTAATCTGGATTTTGTGAAGAAAGAACAAAAGTGTTTTAAACAGTGTTTGAAACTGCACTGAAGTTTCTATACTGATAGGTATGCCATAAATGCCGAGCGTTACTTGAAAGTCCTAAATAAATAAAGCATGAGAAAAGCGGGTAGATATTTTACTCAGATTAAAAAATCTATAAAGATTAGGCAATCTAATAAAATAAACACATAGAATAATAAAAACAATGCGAGGCTAATCTCTTTTAGCCCAGCCATACTTTAAAGTTGATATTACTTCTTAATTTTATCGTTTTCTTCTTTCATATAATTACGAAATTGGGCGCAAGTCGTTTTAAAATTATAATGGCAAATCAAAATTGCTTCAGTTGTCTCCACTGACATGTTTGCCCGGTGTCTCACGCAGAGTTTAGGAAGAAAGCGGGACAAATAGTAAGAAGGGACCGAGTAGTGAAATACAGTGACAGCCCCGTATATACGGGACGTATGGCAACCCTATGTATTGACAAATTATATAGGAATGGAATAAAATTTTGACAAATACAGACTTGCCACTACTGTGGGTGGATTTCTGTGATACCACACAATAGGGAAAAGACTCAAATCTGGAAGCAAGTGATTTAAAATAAATGAATATATATAAAAAAAATAATATGAATTAATAGTACATGGGAAATTTGCTTCTGACGAAAATTGCTTAAAACAAAAATAAGAGTTTTGCAGATGCACACGATTGTTATTTGCAGTTGCAAACGATTTTCTGATTAGTAAGTAGACCGCCATGATTTTTTTACCCTCTTGCTACATGTGTATTCATTTTTATTTACTTATTTTGTAGTATATCATGTAACAGAGATGAAATGGTTTCCATGAAAACTGATATCAAAGACGACGAGCGCAGTTTTTGAATAAAAACCTGAATATTTTATAACATAGTTGAATATTTACAGAGACATTCAGATTTCTCATCTCGTATTTAACCAAGCTCAATCGGGAATAAATGTATTTACGCAGAAAAGATGAAAACTGTATTTCAGTCATTACAAATAAGTGCACCACCGTGATTGGAAGTATTTTATTATTTTAAAAATTGAGCTTAAACAAAGAATTAGCTTTGAATTACATTACAAAATAAGTTAATGTTATCTTTGAAGTATGCAATATTCGCATAAGCTTAGATAAATATGCCGAGGTTATATATAATTAGGCCGAGATTGAAGACAGAGATGAATCGTTCTGTTTGCTAAAAATTTGTTTTCGAACACTTAACAAATATTATGCAGAAGATTTGTTTCATTATCCTGAATAGCTTATTAGTTTTGTACGTAATATGCTTTTCAGATTATCGAATTTCTTTCTGACTAATGAAATACTAGAGAGATTTGATGGAATTTTTATGTAGTAGAGTTGAATTTATCGTTTGCAAATGTGAAAATGATTTATGTGCTCTGCATTTAAATTCTTCGTAAAATGGAATGTGTTCGTAACTAATCTTATGGACGATTTCTCTTAGTAACTATTTTTTTCCAGAAGAATATTTGAAATAAATCGGTTTTAAATTTCGTAATGATTCTTTCAAAAATTAAAAATTACTAAATTCTACTTCAAGCGAAATGTTAGTTTTTTAAATGTTTCAAATGTTGAGAATTTCAGGACCTGAAGCGGCAGTAAATTTGAATTATTCTTCTTTGCTTTCGTCTCATATTTTAAATATTTGAATTGATGGTTCAACATCAGAACCGAGTTCTTTATGGCTTGAAATTTATGAAAATAGCTGACAAATTTCAACACAAAGAGTATGTTTATGGAAAGGTTTTCACATATTCTTAGATTGGTAGAAGTTATTTTTGAAAATAATACTGACTTTTAAAGTGTAGTCTGGAACACGTAAACGACATTATATACTGCATCCAGTTTCTTCATCTGGAAAATTTTCAGAAAAGCTTGTCTTTTTAAATTAAATTTATTATCTCTCTCCTGCATTTTTTGTTCTTTATTATTATATGTTTTTTTCCCTATCTCTTGAAACTGCAAATAGATGAAAAGAGTAATTCTAAATTCATGAATTTATCCCCTCAGGTTTGTCGTCGTGAAAATCAGTTTTGTTTTTATGAATTAATAGCATTCATTTTGTTTTGTGTTCTCAACTCATGGAGAAAAGAGAACAGTTTGGAATACTTGAGAAATAAAAAGAAGCGGTTGTTTTTTGCTTACCGTTAGATGGAAGCGATTGAAACGACGTTCTGTGGACAAGAGAGCAGTTGTGTGTGTGTTGCATTCATAATTTGTTTTCGTATTAGTTTGTTTTGTTTCATATTGTTGTTTAAAACTGGTTTATTTAGTCAGAAGATCTTTATTATTTGAAATTAGGAGTAATAAGATCATGCTGATATAATACATGTATACTCATGAAGTGCGCCACGCCAATTTAAATTTGGAATTCCAGGATAGAAAAAACCATGACGTCACATGACAACGTAAGATCACGTGTAGTTAGTTGCTAGATAACACGCATAGTACTTTAATCCTGTGACTGGGACAGAATGTGCATTTAAATTCTTTTCAAAATCTGATTAAAATGGATGAAAACAGGCAATATGTTATATAATTTCATCATTAAAAAAGTTATCAAATCATCTAAAAAAACTTGAGAATGTTATTACCGAATGAGTTTTAGAAACTGAAGTAAAACTAAGCGTAAAGTTTTGTCTCAGTTTTAACTGAAAATACAATATTGTTACGAAAATCGTCCTGTGTGTGTATGCTGAAAACAGGATAATGGGGTTTTATTCTCGAATATTCCTGAAAACACGAAGCGCAGTTAACGGGAAAAACAGCACTTGCGCAGATTAGTAACACAAACAGACAGTAAATGACGAACGATAACAGCAACAGCGCTTTCAACACCGCTCGCCGTCTAACAGCTTACTAGCTCGCACAGCTGATAAAACTACAAAGAGAGATTCCAAAGACGTTCGCACTCCAAAGGCAATCCCAGTCGATCAACTCACTCACTATACATCTCTGTGATCATAGCTCGATCCTTTTAGAGTCTCCCCAACAGGTCGTGACGTCACAAGGAATCATTTGGGTATATCCGGATCTCGGCCCCTAATAGAGATATCAAGAAAATTCTAGTACTTTTGAGATCCCACATTTGATCGCCAAAGTCTCCAAATTTGTCGCCATGGTCGGGTGGTCGATGGCTCCATTCCCATATATTGTTACGAAAATCGTCCTGTGTGTGTATGCTGAAAACAGGATAATGGGGAAATACGTTTTATTCTCGAATATTCCTGAAAACACGAAGCGCAGTTAACGGAAAAAACAGCACTTGCATAGATTAGTAACACAAACAGACAGTAAATCGCGAACAATAACAGCAACAGCACTTTCAACACCGCTTGCCGTCTAACAGCTTACTAGCTCGCACAGCTGATAAAACTCCAAAGAGAGATTCCAAAGACGTTCGCACTCCAAATCCCAGTCGATCAACACGTTCAAAGTCGATCAACTCATTCACTATACATCTCTGTGATCCTAGCTCAATCCTTTTAGAGTCTTCCCGACAGGCCGTGACGTCACATGGAATCATTTGGATATAATCCGGATCTCTGCCCCAATAGAGATATCAAGAAAATTCTAGTACTTTTGAGATCCCACATTTCATCGCCAAAGTCTCCAAATTTGTCGCCAAGTTCGGGGGGGTCGATGGCTCCATTCCATCGTCATTCCCATATATTGTTACGAAAATTGTCCTCTGTGTGTAGAACTGTCTTGAACTATAAGACTAACCTAGCTGGGAAGCGACTTGCCTTATTCGAAACAATATTTAAAATAAGAAACTTTATTAGGAAGAAAATGCGGCTTACCCACGTAGCACAACATGTTGTTCGATATTTTGCAATACTGTTCTATATTATATAATATTATATGATATTGTACGATATTGTTCAATATCGTACAATATTGTGCAATATCTTTGTGCTGCTAGGGTATATATCTGCAGTGTTGCATATTAGATAAGATAAAGCATCAATGAAGTTTATTTTTTAAAAAAGTATTAAAAACGAATTTTACTGTAGCTGTTTTTTTTCATTCGATCTCTCAATCTTGCATGATGCTAAAGCTATTGATGGAACAGAACTTTTAAAATTACAGTGGGTGTTTGTTCTTCCACAATCAGATCTCTTTAAAATTTCCCTCCTCCGGATTTACGAAACGCTGGATTATTAGCCTCGACGTTCTGTCGCAACTGCAAACAACGTTGTTTGTTTTTCCATTAAAGGAGGTATCTGTTTGTAGCTATGGACGTTTTATTTTGTTGAACCAGCGGATAAAATGAGAAAACGACGGGAAATGATTTAGAAACGACCGGCTGTGTCAACCACGGCTTTCAAATGTCCTGGAATCGTGGCATTAAAGAAAGAGAACATTGCGGGATTTATTTTCTACTACTTTTTGATTGCTATCGATTTGTCTTTTTCCTTTTAAAATGACCAGTTCAGATGGTTCTAAAAATAAATCATTTTATACAGTTTCTTAGTTGTTGTTGGAACATTTTATTCCCTTGCGAATTCTATTCGCGTGGCAACTTACTGAAATCCTGTTATAAAACCAATTCACTTGTAGGGGGGAAAAGTCTTTTTCTCAGAATGTAA
Source organism: Araneus ventricosus (assembly GCA_013235015.1). Taxonomy (NCBI): domain Eukaryota; kingdom Metazoa; phylum Arthropoda; class Arachnida; order Araneae; family Araneidae; genus Araneus; species Araneus ventricosus. The sequence goes on along the minus strand of BGPR01003034.1, from coordinate 84,064 downwards.
AGCTAATTAATGTAAACGGATTTAAAATAATAGTAAACGATTTTATTCTGAGAAGAGCAGACTGGAAAATTAAAGCTAAACAATCATCAAAATGTTTTTTTAAAACTAACATCATAATGTTTGGGGGCTCTTCGTCCCTCTGTAAATTGTGTGGTGTCCGTACGCACAGAATAAAACGCTCCACCATTGGACCTATAGCTACAAAATTTGGCACAAACAATACTTTGGAAGGTTGGAATATACACCTCAGAGTGATTTTTTTTTTTTTTTAAATTTCAACTTGTATTTTACTTAAATAAAAATAAAACTAAGTTCTAACGTTTTTTCGCTATTATTTCCGATAATATAACACAGAAATAATTGTTACACCTACTTAAAATTTAGTGACACCAACTTTAGTCCATACAGTTTTAATAAATTTTTTAAAATTAATTTTAAACACAATTTGTGACATTGCTTTTATTGTTGTGATGATATTCAAACCAATTTTTTTTCATCAACTCTTTTAACTCGTATGTTTTTGCCACTGTTACAGTTATAATAAAAATATTGCTTTCTCGGACATTAACTCAAACGCATAATTTTCACTTTCGCTTTTATTCCATAGTATGCATTACGTTTTAACTTGCATAACATACATTACATTTTTACACTTGCAGTGAAATACCTTTCAAATACTGCTTTTTAAAACTGTTTGAATTTGCTTTTTTTTGTCTTGGTTAGTTTTCATATTGTAAAACTTGAAATTTTTGAATGCATCCAGTTGATTTATCTTTTTAATGCCTGTTTTACAGCTCGAGCTCATTGATAATGATTTTATTTCGCTTGATAAGTTTTGCTAATTTTTAAGGCAATGTCATAAATATATATGGATATGCGAAATATTTAGATAAATAAATAAGCAAAGACAAAACAGTCAAATCTAGCCAATCTCAATTTAATCTAGCCTAAAATATTACCATTCTATTTTGTTTCGAACTTCTTTTGTTTATTTTTTAAAAATTTTATTTCATTAAATGCTTTTGCTTTCAAATTGTAACGCCATATGTTTTACGTTGTTACTATTCGAAAACTTAAATTTATTTTAAAAAGAAATTTCTAACCTATAATTTATTTAATTAATTATTTCCTATAAATGTAAAGTGATCTTTAAATGTTTCCGTTGAGGTGCTGAGAAAAAAATGATCTTCAGATTCGTATGTGAAATTTTAATTGATGTGTTCAAATATATGGTCTGACTGTATTCCTAAAGCAGTATTTCTCAAACTGTGGGGATACTTAGGAAAATACTGGGATTACTGGGACTTTTCCTAACATTTGTTTGCAAAAATAGTATAAAATTATTCTTGTCGAAATATTCTTCGAAATAACTAATTTTAAAAGAATTCAATTTTAATTAATGCATTAATTTCTTAGTTATTATTTAAATTTGGGGACATGACAGAAATTTTCTGACGAATATGTGGTTTCGAGTCGAAAAAAAAGTTTAAGAAATCTTGTCCTAAAGATTCGTCCCATAAATATTGTTTTCTGCATTCTTTTCTGTCGAGTCTTTTACTGATGTGCAGTATACTTTTATTGACCATTTATTTTTTCCCCACAAAACGGGTCATTTTTTAATTTTTGGGTAATATTATTTGAATTCAAGAAAACACATATCTTTTCTAGAATTTATTAATGAAATTTTATTTATTAATGAAAAGATCTGGATAAACACATGAAAATAAATAATTCATAACACATTTTTGCTTAAGTATATTTGGTGTAGATTTAAGAAAAGAAAGAAATTCTCGCCAGGATTTCTTAAAATTAATTCGGTAATTAACGTTGCTTTATGAATTGCGACATGCAACTGTGCCTTCGCAAAGTCACAGTTGCATGTCGTCAACTCGTCCGCAACTTATTGACAACCCGTTGCTCGTCCGCAACTTATTCATAAGAAAAAAGACCCTTTCCGCGGGTGCATTATTGCCGGGCAGACATAGAAGCTATTCAATAATTATGCGAAAGTTCGTACTAAATTATTGGCGTGAAAGTGTTTGAACAGTTCCACCCAACGACTTTCGCTTAAAATATTCCCAGTGTTTCATTCTGTCACTTCATGTGGTGTAATGTGTAGTTAACTAAGATAGCAGGCTTCTGACCAACATACATATGTGCGAAT
>BGPR01003034.1:57665-71706 GCA_013235015.1 Araneus ventricosus | reverse complement strand
AGTTACGTATTACAAAGGGTTATGGCCTGTCATAAAATCTCGGAAAAAAGATAGTGTTGACGTAACTGGAGAGGATCGTTATCGGACTTGCAGAGTTGATGGTAATTTTTAGAATTTGTAGGTATGAGTTGCTTACCGTAATGCTGCTGCTGTTTTTAGTTTCATCGCGTAGATTTCGATTGTGGAACGGCGAAATGTGTGGAATGAATACAAAGTGGGATTTCTCTTTTCGTGTGAAAAATTCTCTCGCGACTTTAATGGTAGGTATATATTTTAAAACAGAATAATGGAATTGAAATATTAACTACTGCTAAAGGATATAATTTGCATTTTTAATTTTTATTTTTACTATTTTTTTACCTTTTCATATGTCTAAGTCTTTCTGTTTTTGGTACTCGTGTTCACGGACATTTTGACAAACATAATTCCAAAAATCTCCGTCGGAAAGCAAAGGTAGATTCCTTTTCCCTGGAGATCTAAGGAAAGGACATAGCGTCCTCTATTTTCATTAGGATTAGAAGATGATTTAGGGTTGCAAGAATGAAAGAGGGTGGAAGAGACTGCAAATGATGAGAGATTTCAGACAAGGATGGATAGTTTAAAAGGCAATTTGTAGGTGGGGAGGGGAAATCGTTTTGAGCAATTGCAGCTATAAAAAAACTTTCAATACAAACGTTGTTCGTTATGATAAGGAAATGATTCGCCTGATTTGAATTTTCTTCTATCTTCTTCAATCATAAGGGAATTATGGGGAAACGAAAATTCAACCTCCTTTCAGCTGGATAGTCCCATCTACAAACTCGGCCGAGGTTTTTACCATCCTTACAACATATCCTTCGCTGGTTAAAATTTAATCAAAATTACTCTAATTATCATAAACTTTTGAAGGGGTGGTTTGGCTAGGGTCGTGATAGTGAAGATCCAGAATTTCCGAAGTCGTCATGAGAACCATTGCATAGGTAGATCTTCCTATAAGGCGCTATTTTCAACTCAGGGACGCGATCCCCAGGGGCGTGACACTGAATGGGGGGCGCGAGCATATCAAAAGAAATATTATTAAAAATGATTATTTTACTGAAAGGAAAGTAAAAACAAAATATATTTTGACATAATAAAAATAAAATACACATTTACCTTATAATACACTTATAAATAAGATTGTATCGTACTGGCAATATATTTAATAATTAACTTATCAGTACTAAAATAAAACCAAGTTTAGTAATTATTAGTGATTCCTCTCGATGGACTGAGCCGCGAGAATGTCCGATTTGGTGGACCGCGACAGAGCAATAGAGATAGCACCTGGTTTTGTCAATGCAGTTGATTGGTGTTGCAAATATCAATAAATTTACTTTATTCTTGACTTGTGTAAGGTTGTAATTAAGGTCGTAGTGTAGATTTAGCGTCAAAATACACAAAATTACATTATTATTGTTGCATGATACATTGTTATTGTATGAGAATGGGGAAATGATTGAAAATTGATTGAAAACCGGGTGGCAAATACTGAAAGGTTGAGAAACACTGCTATAAGGAATCTAGTCTAGTAGTAAAAGCTGTTTTTCAGGAGAAAAATTAGCCAGTAATAAAATAGATTAATTTTTTGTTCCTTATCTTTGAGAAAAAAGGCAGTTATGGAATCGAGTTCACGTGGCGTCGCAGTCGCATGGTTAAAGGTAACTGCGCATGTCACCGAACCGCATCGTCATCCTTTGTGTGACGTAACATCCTTTTTTCCTCGTGCAAGATGTGCAGGATTCCAAAATGGAGTCTTGTGGAGTCCATGCTGGAGAAAAGTATGCAGTTGGATGGTAGATGACATAAGCAGTTACGTTTTTCCTATGGATTGACACACTTGCAGTTCATAGTAACACTTTGATTAACCGTCAGTCACCGTTCGATTAAGCTGTGACGGATAACCGAATAGACGGATAGCGAAATTTCGATACATATGGATAACGTGATTTCACTGCTTTCTTTGGGACGAAAATGGAAATAAAATACAGGGTTATTAGCCTAAATGATTCATTTGGTTTCAAGTAGACAAGTAGGGTTTCAAGTATTTACAAGTAGACGTACAAAGACGGGTGATACATGAAAAGATGCATACACTCTCCAAGTTTCTGGTACATACTACAAATCACGAGGTGCAGCTTTTCCGTATTTGCTTAGAAATGTAAGGCTGAACGCTCGTAACCAAGAACACTTCGCATATTCCAACAAACACAAACTCTTCCTCACATTGCCACCATCTTGTATAGTGCCGCTACAGGCCTGCCATCTACGAGCCACGAGGCGGCTTTAAACTTGGGAGTGTATGTATCTTGTCATGTATCACCCCTTCTTTGTAGGTCGTATACCTCTCAATACACAGTGTTTTGAAACCCGATCAATCATTTAGGCTAACTCCTGTACTTTAGAAGTGAATAATACATACGTATTTTATTTAATTTTACAAAACGATCGATATTTATTTCGATATAAAAGAGTAGTAATGTACAGAAATGGTGGATTTGATTTTTTTAGACCAGAGGTTCCTTAACTTTGGTACGCATACCCGTGGGGGTACGCGAACTTCGGTCGCGAAGTCGGTGATGGAGGACACAAGAAAAAACATAAGTTTAAAAAATGTTACACAATTTTTCCATCGAGTTTGTGTAAAAAGTAAATTTGAAAGTTGTGCAAGTCCTAAAGCGTACTAAAAATAAAAAAAAGAAAAGCAAAAGGGTGTGTACTTTAGCTACTGTTCAGCAACGATTCCGAGGCTACCACTTTGACGATTTTACACCCGTAAGGGGTGTATGGCAATGAATGTTATGAGCGCATTTCCGGAGTTCTTGTTAGATCACGCTCAGTAAAATGTAAACATCACCTTCCATTTCTTCATTTCTCCTCTATTTTGATGAAAATAACTAATGTTTTAATTAAAGTAGTTTCATCATTGAAATTTGTTTATTACCATTAGTTCTTCCATCTGTAATATTTTATGTAATTTTTTAAAATGTTTTCCCTTAGTTAGATTAACTCTCTTATATAACTTTGAAATTCTATATTATATACTCGTTTAATCTTTTATTTTTGCTTCCAATTTCTTCAGACTTTGACTTATATTTCAAAATGAAAAATCCATTATTCTAATGATTTCTGAATTTGTCATCTTTAGAATTTTTATCTTTATTCCAGGAAGAGTTGGTTTACATAAAAATTTTAACGCTTTTCTGAATCTGCGTCTCTTCCTTGTTTTATATCTAGCTTCTTTATATAAATTAATGATTTGATTTATTTTTGTAAAGCTATTTTGTAGAGCTAGACTTATACAAACTTCTTAATCGTTTCTTGCGATTTAGTGTTTGTTATTTTTGTCATGCGTTGTATTTTTTTATAGATGTTTACAATTGTTATTTGGAATTGTTTGAATGAAATTTTATTTGAATTTCGAAACTCTTGTTTACAACAAAATATTGACCAAAAATAAAAAATGTTAGTTTAAACGAGTTTCTTTCTAATTTCTATTGTTAATTAAAAATTTCCTTATTTGTAAATTTTACAATAATTTGAATTAATTTTGTTGAAAATCTCTTTAAATCTTAATTATTACAGGGATGGTTGCCAATCTTCATTTGAAAAAACTTAAACTACCGTACTTTAAAATTGAAATAATTTCGATATTGATGTGATAATATATACGCGTGATAAATTCAATTTCCGCAACTTTAAAATAAAGAATCTTTAACGCCGCATATTTTAAAAAATAAAACTACTTCTATTCAGCGAAAACTTCTGTTTAACTTATGAGTCTCATGAAGTTTTAGTTTTCCGACGCCTTTCAAAATCTAATTACTCTAGCTTTCACTGTCAGAGATAAAACTTTCGTATCGAGTCAGCATCCCGAGCCTCATAAAACTGCTGAAGTAGCAAAGATCATCCTGATAAGTCCCTTTTTCGAAGGCATAAAATCAATGAACTACGTTCTCACACGCTCATTCTCGATTGATACTTCTCCGTAATCCAGCCTGCTTTTGCTCTTTCAGGGTGCTCTTGATTTTTCGTTCCACTTAAGTTCAGACGGAATTCCATCCACCACAAGCCATTTGGCTGATTTTCATTTTTTATCGATTTTTCCTTCTCGCGTTCCAAAATATCCAGCGCTTATTCTGAAGTGAATGGCCGGTTACGAGGAAGTGCTCCAAGCCATATGGAGGCTTCGGTCCAGACGGATCCAATTTTCAGCCCATCCATTTGAGTGGGTCTTCATGGAGGTCTAACTCACTACCGGTCACTGCGATCCCCCACCCCTGCTCCTGCCTTTAAAATTGGATCCTCGCCCCTCCGATTTCCGCCCCTCCCCCACAGATCTACATTTAGTGCTTTGTTCTTTTGTGAGAGAGCCCTGCCCCTTCCCTAGGGTAGTATTTCAGTTCTTATGACCCAACCTATCAAATGGAAAACGATTGAAGGGTGTTGTGACACTTGCGTACAGTGGCATTTGCGTACAAGCCATTAACGTCTAATCAGTCATGTGTTGGTCATCGGCAAGAGATGATCAGTCGGATTCGTAGGTTTGCAAGAATTTATAGCTATTGGCAAGAAGATTTGGCAAAAGTGATCGAAAAATTGTTTATCTAGAAAATTAAAGTTAAGTTGGTATTTTAGGAGTGCGGTATATAAATCTGAGAGAATTTTCTTGAATTAGTCAACATATCAATGAAATCTACATGTATTATTGCATAGTTGAAATCTTTGATTAAGATTTTTCTGTCAGTAGTAGATTTCTTTACCATTTAATAATGCATCTAGAAGACGACTTAATGCATCTAGAAGACGTACTGAATGCATCTAGAAGACGTACTTAATGCATCTAGGAGACGGACTTAATGCATCTAGAAGACGGTACTTAATGCATCTAGAAGATGACTTAATGCATCTAGAAGATGGACTTAATGCATCTAGAGCATTTATTCTTCTCAGTCGCACAACCGATTGTCACAGCTCATTGGTTGATTGTTGATGACTTGTACGACACGCCACTATACGCAGTGCCACACAATCGAATTAAGTTGGATTTCGAAAAATTTTCCCAAACTACGCCAACTAATTTCATCGGATCTTTGCATTGACGACGGTTTTGGATTGAAGCTCTCCAAATATCTTGGTACGCTTCCTCCTCGTGAATTGTCAGCTTATATCTGAACAATGGTCGTGGCTTAGACTCGGTTAAAATACATCAAATTTCTCAAATTGATCTTCCGTCACTAAAGAAATGTGTGAAGACATTCAAATAAAAGCTTATTGGACTTAAACGATCGAAACTCTTTAAAAGATCTTTGCACCTTCAATCAACTTATATATATTTTTACATATTCATGGATGCTTGCGCACTTTCTGAAAGTTTATTGGCCAAGCAAGCTCTATCCTTTTTTTAAAATTATTAAATAGCTATAACATGGTCAATTTTAGTCATAAACAATGGGGCTTTTTTTTTATCGCATGTTTTAGGGTGTCAACAATTTTTTACTAAACATGGCTAATAGAACGTGCATATAAAAGAAGAATTGTAGCTTTTCCAGAAATATATTTATTGACTCCAACAACATAAAATATGATTCTTCCTCGTCATTTAAAGCATTTTTTCCAATTGTAACTGTATGTTCATCTCTAAAGCACTTAAGTACCCTTTCCTTTCTCCTAAATGGACTGGAATAACGATAAATGCCCCATATAGAATGGGCCATCGAATTAGGGAGGTTGAATAACCTACGTGTTAGGGTTAGCAGATGTTAGAGATTAGGAAATTTAGCAGGAAGGAAATGGTTCATGGATTTGCAAATTTTGATAAGCTGACCATCTGTTCAATAATTATTTGAAAATTTTTATTTGTAAGGATTGGAAGGGATTTTCTGACTAAAAAAGCAATCTTATAATCTAGACCAGAGGTCAGGGACATTTTTTTTCGTAGAGACATTTTTAGAGTTATATTTACCGAAATAATATTTACGGAGCCGCTAATCGGCATCTTGAATTATATACATCTTTGAAAATTGAGCCCAATGATGTTTTGTTTTTGTTGTTGTAGTAGTAAGTTAAAATGAGTTTCTTTTGTTTACTTAAAACGTGCTGTAATAAAAATACACCTAATTCATTTATTTACTGTCAATGTTACAGTGGTCATAATTTTATTATAAAATATTTTAGGAAAACAAAACAATAAATGATTTTAAGTATTTTAGGTCTAAATTATGATTTTTCTTTCGTCAAACAGTGTATTGGGATTTCAATTTTTTTTATCATATATTTGCGTGAATAACTTGGGTGAATTATAAAATTCAAATATATACTTAAAAAAATACGAATAATAGTTTCTAATGAGCTTTATTGAATTTCTCGACAAAGTTGTCAAAATTTTCTGAATATGTAGTTACATTCCTTTTCAAGCAAGACGGCAAACTCACTCTGGTCAGTCTGATTTTGTGGTTGATTTTAACAAAATTATGTTTGAAAACATATGTATGTGATAATTTCAGGAAATATTGTAAGGAATTTTTCTTTCACCTAAATTTAATATTTTATTTTTATTACGTATATTATCTATATATTTAAAATAATTGACAAAACCGGAGTACCAATCCCCCAGCCCCAACCACTGGACCGATTTTATTTAATATGAGAGTTTATGACCCCTAATTATGTCATCAATGGTTGGCTGCCAAGCAAGACCTTCTATTTTCGACAGAAATAGAAACCAGGGAAGTTACCTCCTGAAACTTTCTCGCATAGATGACTAACACGGGGGCGAGGCAATATCCTTAGGGGAAAAAACGCTCCCTCCAGCGTTCGCGCTTCTTTTGCGTCGTAGATTGGAATGGCCATAAGGCGTGAAATGGCAATTTCAACGCCTTTAACCGATTTAAACGAAAATTGAGGCAATCTGCAATTAGGGTTTCAAGACTACATACGAAATTCTATTTTCTAAGTACTTTTAGAAGATATTAGTTTCCAATTATGCGGATATACAGACAGACAGACAGAATATCATTTATTGTTTTATTCCAGTCGTCATCAGGGGCTTAAAAACAGCTTAAATGGTGCCTTGGGTGGGTATTATTTTTACGTTCCCTCAGTGTATTTTTCGCTAACCAGCGGGAGTGGTCTCCCCTAAACGTTCTCGTATACTCCTAACACACGTGGAGAAAAAAATGCTAAAAGGCAGGAAAACGAACAAGCGTCCCTAAGGCAGTGGAGAAAAAAGCCTGGGAATCGGAAGCTTGGAGGCGAAAAGCGTGGATGAATCGCGCAATTACACAATAACGGCCTCGCGTCATTGTGTGATGAGAAAAGACAAATAGACGATTTCAACACCTTTTTTTTTTAACCGATTGAAACGAAAATTGGGCACGGATCTACAATTCATGTTAGCAGGCCTCATACCAATTTTTATTTATCAAAGCCGTAGGATTTACGAGTTATAATCTTTAGAAGTATGCGATTACACAGACCGACAGACAGTCACCCCTTTGACGGATTTGGACCACAATTTGGTACGGACCTATATTCCTGATGATAAAACTGTGTACCAAATTTTATCCATCCAGCTATTCAAGTTTTTCAGTTATAGTGTTCACATGAATGCGGACAGACAGACTTCCCGTAGACGGATTTTGTCCAAAATTTGGTAGAAACCTACAAATTATGTGTAAAGATCACACACCAAATTTCATCCCTGTAGCTTTACTAGTGTTTGAATTATCGTGTTCATATATATATATATATATACATATTTCCAAAATTGTGTTTTTCGGACTCAGTGAGGGTCTAAAGCGTGGAGATTCGTCAAAATCTCGAGTTCGAATTTTTCGATGATTTCAATACTTTCTCTTTGTATACTTCGTGTACGAGAAAGTAAAAACTCTATTTCACTATCCTTTCTCTAAGGGGAAAAACATTGAGTCTCCCAGCCCCAACCACTGGACCGATTTCGATAATTTTTATTTTTTATGAAAGCTTATGAGCCCAAAATATGTCATCAACGGTCGCTTGCCACCACCATCCTCCATTTTCGAGATATATCGCAAAATAAAACTTTGGCAGAGTCCCTCAGCCCCACAATCGCCAATTTATTTCGCCAAGTTGCAAGAGTAACTACAGCCTATTAATGTTGCGGTCGAACAGCTGATAATATCATTAATAATAATATAATTAAATACAATTAAATAAAAATAGAATTAAATTAATAGAAAAATCGAATTTAGAACAGCTCGTTATAGGTTTACATCGATTTTTTAAAAAAAGAAAAGAAAACGAAACATAGAAGTTCTGCCGAAAAAAATTCTTGTGAAATTGTTAGTTCTCTTGCAAAATTACGAAACGTTTTAAACTTTTAAGGCTGACTTAAGTTTTAGATAACAAGTAAATGTTTTTCGGCTTCTATCTTTTCATTTGGTCTTCCGGTTTTTAATCTAGATTTTATTTTCGTTTTTACGTTTGATGTTGCCTTAAAGAAGAGAAAAATAATAATTTTTAAAAAAATTCTTAAACCGTTCTTTCTTCCAAAAACTATTTTCTTTCATGAATGGAGAATACTTTTTTTTTTTGTATGTGAAGTTGATGCTTGATTAATGAAATTCTTTGAACAGCTTACACAGCTTATACAGGCTAAATGATGTTGGTGTTTTTTAGCATTAAGTTTGGCGATATGCTTCAGTGCTTAAGAAATTTGATGCTAAGATTTATAAAAATAAGTCTGTTGCGAATTCTTTTTTTTTATGTATGGAGAACTTTATTTCTTCTTATTCGAAATTTTGCAAAAAGGAAAAGGAACGATTAAGTTATCAACAGCAAGAAATTTTGTTGTATTTGAAGCTGATGTAATGATAAGTTTTTTGCTATAAAAACATTTGTAATTTTTAATGAAAAGGCCACGAAACTTTTTATTCATTATTCATTAAAACGTCGCCGCTTAAAATACTAAAAAATATCTGCAAGTTGCTCTTTTCCTATCAGATTTCGTAATTCTTTAATTCACAGCGATGCATGTTTTTGCCTCTTTTAAATCACTTTTCAATAATTTAGTGAATAATTAATAAAATAATTTTCTTATTGCATATTTGACTCGAAAAACGAAAATTAAACAAATTTTTTTAACAAAACACAAACAAATATTTTAATTAAATAATTGCAGTTTTCATAATTAATTAATTAATTTTAATTAAAAATGTGCGTTCATAATTATTATTTAATTATTTTTTCTGTATTCCTTAAGCTCATTTATACAGAATTACACACTTGCGTTGAAAAATGAAATAAATTTGACAGAAACAGTTTTTAAAAATACTTTAGTTAGAATCTAAAAAGTAACATTTTCTATTTTAATTATTTCCTCCTTTTTAGTTTGTAATTTGTAATCATTATGAATATGATACAATCTTGAAATCAATTTTTCATCAAATTCACAAACAGGTTTAGCCATTATTATGGAATCAAAATTTAATTAGATTAATCTATTGACTGTTAATTAAAATTGAAATAATTTTCTTTCTTTAGGAACGCGTAGGTTTACAGAATTAAAAAATGCTAGCACAACAGAAAGTGAATGAAAAATCGGTAACAAAATTCCATCTTTACAAACATGGAACAGGTTTAATTAAATAAGAGTGTTTAAAAACTAACTGTGTATCGTCTGATTAACCATTGGTTCCTGGGTTCAATGTTGTGTTTATTTCCATTTCGTTAAAAAAAATGTGTAAGCACTTCATTAAAATAAACTTTCAGAAAAACATATTGCATATTCACGAATTTTTAGGAAGTTGATTAGCCTCTATTTTTCTCCCACTTTAATTATCATCATCCTAAATCGGCTCAAATCCACTCCACTGCTAATCCACGATTGTTTGTTTCCAAACAAAGATTATCCTTCTCCAGGAACAAGTGACGCAAGGCGAAAGTGACAAAAAACAAAAAGCTACCTTGTAAGCGTCGACCTTGAGGAGAGAAAGCGTTCGCCGAAAAGGCCGTTCTACCCCTTTCTCTGTCCCCAGGTGATTTCGAAACGAGTTCTGGCATAATCGAGCGTGGAATTTTGATTCAACTCTTTCTCCGGACCAGCAACTCTAGCTTTTGGTAAAAATCGTTTGGCGTACGAGTTGTGTTCGGTTCTCGTTTTTTCAGAGTAACGGATGAACGGAGAGTAAAAATTCATTCTAAATTTTGTATGGAATTTTATTTACCTTAATATTTATTGATGGTCTCATTTTTTTTCTATTTGGGGATTTCTTTTTATCTGAACACGTAAAGGACACTGTCGATGTTTTAAGTATCCACGCGATTTTTATCACTTAGCTGCTAATGACTTAATTATAATTTTCAGTTTCAATATTCTAAATTCGATTTATAAGTCACATTCATTATTGCAAGCCAAGAGTTGCATTGATTTTAATTTCATTCTATTTAGGTCAAGTAATGATTATGCACTTTTCCATAAAATGACAAATCTGTCGTTGAAAAAAGAAAGATAAAATGTTTTCAATATTATTTCCTGTAAAATCAGTGGTTTTAAATCCTTCATAGCTGTATATTCTTTTGAAAGACTAAATTGATTTGCAACGATTTTTTTTCTTTGAACTATACGGCAATTTTTAATGTTTAAGAATTTTGCAATAATATTGATATCTGTTTTTGTTCCAATTATTAGTTCTTATTTACGTAAGACTATTCAAACATCTCCTGATCCTAATGCTATATAAGTTTTTCTTTTTTCCTTTCTGCTTTAATTTGAACTTGGTGCTCGCACATTTTTAATTTTTTAATTCCTTTCATCAATTTTTTATCGTTTCGTGAAGAAACGATTATTTTATAACTTATTGCTATCTTTATACAGTAGAACCCTGATAATCCGAACTAATTGGGGCTGACATTTGTTCGGATTCCGAGAAATTCGCATTATCCGGAAAATTCGGTAAAATACTCTTGATATTCCAAATGCAGTAGAGTATTGACTCTGGATGCTCTGTGAAGACGTATAAAAAGATCACGCGACCATTCACACAGTACAGTGGCAAACAAGTTAAGGGTAAAAAAGAAGATATCTGAGTTTGTTTCTACTAATTAAGGTGCTGTATTCATTCTTAAAGACCAATTCGAATACTTCTTTAAGTTAGTAATAAACATTACTTTTGTTTCTGATTCGTAATTGTTATTTTTCCTTCATTTTTCAGTTAAAGTTTTTAAGAAAATGAAAAAAAAAGATTTTCGTATTATCCGAAATTTCGGATTACCGGGGTTTTACTTCTTATAACTTCTTTTATAAGCAGGACGGCATCATTCCAAAAATTTTAGATCTTTATATGAAATAGCGGGAAATAAAGAGGAATGCTGTGAACTAACGAATAATTCATTGCCTTTTACGAAGGCAACAAAAGCTTAAAATGATATCATATATAATTTATCTTTGTAGAAATATATAAAATACTGCATGATTCCAATTTATTTAAATATGTATTATTCAATCAAATGCATCTTAAAAAGTTCTTAATGGATCGATAAATTTTTGTTTCATATATATTCCTGTAAATTGAATTCTAAATCATGCAATTATGTTATCCCCTCAATACTGCGTGGAATTTAATACTGAGAAAGAAATTAAAAATTCATTCGTAAGATAAACACGCATCTTTTATAACATTAAATTAAAATAATTTATCAGAACACGTTTTAATAATTAAATGTTAAGAAATCTCATGTTTGCTTTAATGTTATTAGTTTCTGATACCGTTTGTTCATTAATTCTGTTCCTAAGAGTTGAAAGGTTATTTTTTCTTCTTCTGATGTTTCAAAAATGATGCCATCAATGATTTTGTGATGTAAACGTTATTACACTTCTAAAACGTTTTCCTTTACATTTTCTTACAAAATGCAGACATTCTAATTAGCACTTTTTTACTTTCTCGTATACGAATTATACAAAGAAAAAGTATTGTAATCGTCAAAAATTTCGAACTCCAGATTTTGACGAATCTCCACGTTTTAGACCTCCCCGAGTCCGAAAAACAAAATTTTGGAATTATGTCTGTCTGTGAACACGATAAGTCGAAAACTATTAGAGCTACTGGAATGAAATTTGTTATGTGATCTTTACACGTAATTTGTAGGTTTCTATCAAATTTTGGACAAAATCCGTTTACGCGAAGTCTGTCTGTCCACGGTCATGTGAACACTATAACTCAAAAACTGGAATATCTAGATGGATAAGATTTAGTACACAGTTTTATCATCATGAATGTAGGTCCGTATCAAATTTTGGACAAAATCCGTCAAAGGGTTGATGGTCTGTCGGACTTTATATTTGCATACTTATAAAAATTATATCTCCTAAGCCCTTTGGCTGAGATAAATAAAAATTGGTATGACGGTGACTAACATTAATTATAGATCTGTGCCCAAATTTCGTTTCAATCGGTTAAAAAAAAGGCGTTCAAATTGCATATTCATTTTTTTTTACTTGCGTACTGGAAGCAATCGCTGCGCATGCGCAAGCTATTCAGCGATAGCGAAGGAGGTCATTTTCTCCTGTTTTCTTTTCGCACGCCCTCGCATTAGCGGAGCTTGCTAGAGTGCGATAGAAAATAAATATTGCTAAGTTTTAATACATACGTATCTCTTTGAATGTGATACTTCACCGAAATATTTTACAATCACTATAATCTACAATGAAAAACCTTCTGATAGTCATTGCATTCTGGGTTACAGTAGGTTCGAATATCCACGCAGGGGGAGGGGAAATGACAAATTTTTGAGAAGTATACGAAACAGTTTAGGGGATGCCACTCCCGCTAGTTTTTACTGTTCTTATCGCTAATTAAAATTTCTTACTGATTAAATCCCTAAATGGAAAAGGGAGGGGAAAAGTTATTGTGAGTTTTTCAAGAGGTAAAAAAATATTTTATCCCTTGAATAAGAATTTTTTTAGTTTTATTTAAAAAGCGAAGAGAATCAAACGATCGTGGGATATTTTTTTTAAAAAAATCTTTTGATCATCCGAGAGATTTTAAAGCTTGAATAGTATACCTAATTATATAAAAGCAAACAATTAGAATGAAATGAATGTTGTAAAGGCTTTTATTCATCATTGTCTGCGTCTTTTCTTTCTTTTGTGTCTGAAAGATATTAAACCTTGGATATGTATTCAAAGTATTTGCTTAAGTTTCAAAAAATTAATATAATAGTAATTAGTAATTTTCATTAATATAATAACATCTTTTGTCAGTTTTTAGTCGTGATGAAATACTTAATGAATTCAGTTTGTGATTCTAATTATAACGGAATACTTTTTTCTTCTTTTTATCAAATGCATTAGCTGTTGTTTTATATCAAATGCATTCGCTATTCTTGTTGTAAAAAGCAGTACATTTGAGCTGAAATAATTTCCTTTTATTATTTTTTTCCCTATTGTGGATTTTTAAATTCTTTCATCCCTACCAATCATGATAGGAACAGGGGAAATATCAAACTATAAAAGAAAATACCAATTTATCCCTTGATATTGCCATGTCTACAGCACATAGGGGAGGGTTGCCTTATTTAAGCGGGTCATTCATATCTCTTCCAAAATGGAAATTTTAGAACACGGGAAGGAAAAAGCAATCGTCAAGGTCGAAAACCTATGGAAAATAGTATAGCGGCAGATCAAACGATTTGACTAGAATGGGACCCGGCGACGAGGCTACCTAATCGGAAATTCACTGAGTTGGCAGAAATAGGGGTGTGGTATGGGGAAGCGAAGAGCTGTGATATCGCACTTTTTAGCTTCAAATGAATGACGTGCCTGATTTTTCGACTTGAATGGGTGGGTGGGGGGAACCAATGTTGGGACAAATGGAATGGAATGGACTACAGATTAATTGCCGGCTTTAGATTGTCGCCTAGATTGGACTTATTGGAATCATTACCTCAATTCTATTAAGTCGGCAATTCATCTGTAGTCCATTCCATTCCATTTGTCCCAACATTGGGGGGGGGGGGGGGGGGGGGGGGGGGGGGGGGGGGGGGG